>KZ308310.1:567210-588126 GCA_000376725.2 Ladona fulva
TTATTTAGTAAGTAGGAGTCTGTAATTGAATATTTTCTTGGAATGTAATCATCTTAAAGTTTCCCTTCTGTTATTTTTGTGGACCAATTAGTTTATTTAAGATTTTTCTATTTCATCTTACTTAGGAGAATCTTTTCCTTTCTTTCCAGGTGAGTTGTCCGATGCCGAGCCCACCCAACCAGGTGACTGGACTTCTCTTCCCCAATGAAGTGAGACTATCGTAACGGGAAAGTTCCCCTTGCTCCACCCTGCCAGTTAAATATACCAAACCATCACGAGAGCCGATTCTTTGAATCGCTTCGAGACCTCACTCCGACCACTAAATTCTTTCATTCTCGAAACCTCTTTTGAAATGCATTTCCCGACTGCAGAGCAAGAGCGGGTTGCTTTTTCGAGGAGGAGGAAAAAAGCCAATCTCCTTTTGAGAGACCTATTGGTCTCGGAGAAAAATCCTCCCGATGACGCGCGGCGTCTACAAGGATTCCTTGACACACATATTTGTTGACTCGATCAGGCCTTCGCATATCTATTACAATTGCATAAATCATTCCCATTCACCTCCCTCAGCGGATCCGTAAAAATTTTAATGGTATCGGGTTACCCGGAGTAAATCGTCTCGATAATAGGTCAGCGAGCGCGAGCGGCTTGGATACGTGGGCACCGTGGGGCGAAAACTACGCCTACGAATCCAGAGCGATCGATTTTTTCCGCGGATAATTGGAAAATTGCGACCCGTATCAGCCCGGGAGAGCCTCGTTTGGCGTACGCAACGATTCTATCCGCGGAAGAATCTCGAGGTAATTTTCTCACGAAGATCCTTATCCTCCCTCGCATGGGGAGTTTCTTTACATCGACGCCCTGTCTCCCCTTTCCGACCCTCCGCAATCCTCGAGACTAATCTCGCATATCATCCTTACGTTAACCTATCCCCCTCTCTTTTTCTCCCCCGCCTTTTCCTCTTCACTCCCCTGTTCTTCGGCCCTTAAACCTACAATCTCTTCCCCCTTTCTTCTCATTCTTCGTCTCCCC
The DNA here is from genome assembly GCA_000376725.2 of Ladona fulva. Lineage (NCBI taxonomy): Eukaryota > Metazoa > Arthropoda > Insecta > Odonata > Libellulidae > Ladona > Ladona fulva. The sequence continues at coordinate 568,240 of KZ308310.1, forward strand.
TTTTCGCCTCGCATCCTTTTAGCGCCCTCTAGTTCACACCGCCTCTCTCTCACGATTCACTCCCACCACTCCCAGTCCTCTTCTCTCTTAATCTATTCGGCCTCTCGCTCTTTCGCATTTTATGTCTCCTCTTTATATGTTTACGAGAGTTACTAAAATAGATAAGTTTTGAGAAAAAGACTAGGAGTGGAGAAGGCGCTAGAGTGATGTTTCCGAAACGTAAAAGATGTATTTGGGTAGGAAGGTGTTGACGAAAGTGTTGGAAGATAAGGCTTTTCGACTGAATTATTCATAATACACGTACTTCGGTGAGGATGCGCTCAATCTCGATTTACAAATACGTATATTTATGGAAAAGTTTACGGCTCGAGTCGAATCTTTCCACTCGGAAATAGGTGGATATTTTACGAATTTATCTCTTCAACGCGTTTCACGTTTCTCCCAAGGATCAGTCAATTTCTATTTCATTCAGTTCTTCATTTTATTCCCCTTTCTCAATGAAATCTGCTTTTACTCTTTTCTGTCCCACATTTCTTCACCCTGTGAACCTCGTTATTATCCAAGCACCATTTTGCATTTCATTGGAAACATTTAACATATTTTCTATAAGTATTAATTTTTGCGTTTGTTTTCAATCGTACGCTTTCATTCTTTCATGGTGCAGTAGAACCTAACCCAAGCGTGAGCTGTCTGTGGGTTTTTAATGAAGAATTAATGAATCAAGAAAATATAAAGAAAAACTGAATGAGGTGGGTTATTTCCTCTTACAATTTCGATTTCGATAATCAAGTGAACAATTTCCTCGACATATACATAAGCGATCGGAGTGATGAACATTAGGATGTTTGGATACATCCTGATGTGTCCAACCAATGCTACGAGCGCTGAAACTTCCACGATTCCCTAAACTTCTAAACAATGAACCATGTCGTGCTAAATTGACATCTTGGGAGCAAATTCATTCGTAGGAGTTCATATTTGTGGAAAATTCAGTTACGTACTCAAAGAAAGGATACTCTGTAATTTCCGCAGTAGGTGTTTATTCAACTAGTTTCGTCGAATGAGGTGACCTGATGATATCAACTCGTAGATGAAACTGGTCGAAAAAAAAGCTACTTTGGAAATTACAACGTATTCTTTCTTTCAGTATGTGTGTTGAGTTCCAAAAACTCACGCTTGGACATATTAATTTTAAAATTCAAAGTTTTGGATTCTGTTTCACGATTTTCTACGAATTCACACCTTTTTGATTTCAGATTAATTCGCTAACGTTTTATGGGCCTATATGTACTGTCATTTTTATCTGAATAAGTACAATTTTAATTGGACCAAATACTTCGCCGTGTCATCTATAAAAAAATTAACTTACTTTATAATGCTCTTTTAAGTAATTACAATGTAAGTATCCGTTTATCCAATCTCTCCCATTTCTATTAGGTTTAAATATCTGTTTCTTCCATCTGTATCCTCAGTTCGGTTCCAATTTGGGTCTGGGAATGTTGGCTGAAAAATGTTCTTTACTAGAACTACCTCTATATAAATCAAAGATTTAAGATCATTTATTGGATATTTTCCTCTCCAAGCCTAATTCTTCTAATTGCCCAAAGGCTTTGTTATTTTTTCTTGTATTGAAAAATTATAACCGCGTTGCAAGAAATAACAAGAAATGATTCTTTTGACTTAGTTCACAGATCTGTGAATTTAATTACCTTACCAATAGGTTACGTTTTCCTCTCTGTCCACGTTACATTCCTGACCACCCACCTTTCTTACATCCATGATACTCTTTCTATTCGTTCCTTCCCTTTCTTTCCCTCTCGTCTCCCTTTGTCTCCACCTCGCATTCTCTCCCCACCTAATCCAGCCACGGCTCAGACAATGCCCATGCGTTCACGGCCACCTACACCGCAGAGTGCAAATTGAGATGGCTGCGGAGGAGGTGAAAGGGATTGCCCATAGAGAGAGAGAGAGAGAGAGATGTAGATACTCCCTCTCTCTTCCTCTCGTGTATGCGACTATACACCACAGCGATCGGATGCGAAGGTGGCGAGGAGTCCGGCGGAGTCGAATCGAAAGGGTTTTGTCCGGAGAGGGGCTCGCGTGCGAGTCGTGCACCGCGGACCATCCCATGAGCTTCCTTTTTTTAGTGGGAAGAAGAACAGGAGATTCCTGCGTGGAGGAGGATGTGTTGTTATCGGGTAACGGGTGAATCACCGTGGCGATGGATTCGCCGCGTACACGATCGGTTCCGCTCCTACGTATCAACGAGAGCTTCAAAGCAAAGGATAAGAGTCGCTACGGAAAATGCGGATGGATCCAGAGATAAGTGCGGTCTTTACGGTCAGCTCCCGCAACGGTCGTTTCGTCTTCGAGTACGGGGTCCATTTCTGGGAATGGTTTCTTTGTGGAGATCTCTCTGATCTCTCTACGGGAAGTCTTTCACATTTGGCGCTCGTGAAAGTTTTATTATTTTTTTTATTTTTGCTGCCCTGAATGGCTTCTGTTTAAAATATCGGAATAGCATATTTTTCGTCGAGATGCGGGGTGAGTTCTTTTTATGACTTCTTAAAATATTGCTCTGGAGATGTTGAAAGATTTATGGCCGCCTGAAATTGATTGAGACCATTTGATTCTCCGCAAGATACCATTTTTACTGACTGAGGACATTTAATCGATGCGATAGGATCTCTTGATTTAGTTTCCACCAGGTTCTCGAGTTTGAATAGCAATTTTAAAATATTGTTTACAAGAATTCATCTTTTAGGTAGACTTGTTATACTTGCAATTGATCTTCGCTCGATTAAGTGAAACTAATGTTAACCAGCTATTCTAATATTTTCGAAAATTCCTGACTTAACAAATCTTCCATTCAGACACAGCATTGTATTCGTTATCTAAGATTTTAGATAGAGAAGAAATTGATCTGTTTAGATAAGTGGTGGTGATAAGATAAATGAGGTAATTCTGTGACTTTCTTATACATAAAGCAGTAAATGAAATGCGAAAACATGAAGGTATTTAAGTGATTACATAGTTGGACTTAATAGTTTGCAGGCCAAATTTCTGCGAAATCAATAGTGTAATGTGGATGATTCGTTAAACTCGTTCTGATTGCGCCCACTTTATTCTTCGTAAATTAACCTACTTTAAATGAAAATGGGGAAATTGACTACGGAGAGTGGAGTAGTAGCGGAAAATTTGGTGGCTCCTAGTTATGGGAACCAAAATACAAAAATCTTTGGCGATTCCGATTCAGTTCCCAATACTAAACTTCCAATTCTAGTACTATTCCTGATTCCGATTCCTGTAATGACTAAAATACGTATGCTGTCTTAGCAAATGTTGGTTATTATACATAAAGCTGTAAATGAACTGCAAGAACATGAAGGTATTTAAGTGATTACATAGTTGAACTTAATAGTTTACAGGTCAGATTTCTGAGAAATCAATAGCGTAATGTGGATGATTCGTTAAACTCGTTCTGATAGCGATCCTGATCCTTATCCTTAACGACGTATTGTTATCATAAAGTAGAGTAGGATATCCTTTTTATCGAAAAACTTAGGTGAAACCCTAAACAATTAAGAGAATTATTTTTACTTAAATCATCAATCTAGCTTTCATAGCCGTGAAATTCAGAGCAAATATTTGAGTTTAATTTTACACAGCAATATTTTAAATCGTATTGTTGAATTGGTAATAAATGAATTAATTACCAACGTTTAAGAAGAGGTCAAAATAAAAATGTTTTTGGAAATGAAAAATAGCTGATCTAACCTTATGGAGAGTTCGATATTTGGGTAGAGACCCCAAGATTAAGTAATTCTTAAATGTTTTAATAATCTACAATTCTTACTTTTCTTATTCATTAATATTTGCCAGTCTTTCTTGTGATATTAATATAATGTTATGGTATTCTCTTGGAGTTAATAATTTTAATCAGAAGAAAAATATCAAAACGAATCCAAAAGCTTGGTTTAATGGAAGTATTCCGTGGGACCACCAAGAAAATAGTCTCTTCCAAAAGTAAACGCCTCTGACACAAATTGGCGACTTTAGTGCTGCCTCCAGACGCATATGCAACGTCACATGGAGAAGAAAAAGTAGGGATAAAAGTTGGTCGCCCATTTGTTTATATAAGAGGAGCGCCAGGAGCGAAGACAGACAGGGGGAGGGTAAGGCCACCAACAGCAGTTGGTCCGACGCCCGAAATCGACGCTCCGAGCATAACACGCTCCCTGTTCAGCACACACGGAGCGAATCAACCCAAAGACCACGTCGCCCACCGCTAGGCATTTGTTTCCGAAGATTATTTTTTAATGGCGAGAGGCACTCGTGATGAACACGAGGGTGTAAAGGAGAATTAGAGCGAGGAAAGAGAGCTCTATTAATACGTCGAAGTTTAATTCGAAGCATAGGAGCGTAAATCCGATCTCAAATTGGTTTGAAGTTTAAGAAGAAGAGCGTCTTGCAAATATGATGCAATTTCAGCGAGTCGCATAGGGAGGTGAACATCTAAGACGGTCATGCTTGCATTTTAGACTCGATCCAAATTTATACTTCGACCAAGTGATATTTGCACGATATTTTGATGTAATGGTAACTCAAGGACTAGCTCGTTAGTTTCATCTCAGTATTTGACTTTCTTTTGTTCCAAATATTTTTTTACACTAGCGCGATTCTTTGCGAATCTATCTTTAAGCCCGCGTGTCTATTTTTAGGTCACATACAGACATTCAAGCATTCTTCTTAGGCCGTTCCACTCCAGTGTAAGCAAGTCTCTTGACAATATGTTCTTATAAAGTAAGCTTGTCAGCCGTACACGCAACACCGCGATCAAGGAACAACTACACTCATCCGCATAAAGATGATGGTTGAGAGATGAAATATGAACGCGAATACAAACTTTCATGCTATTGGAGAGATTCGAACCCTCGACCTCAACGCAGGCGCGCCAACCTTCCCACCACCGGTTTAGAAACGATGTGCCTGAAACCAGCATCAATCAAAGATAATGTAAATTCCATTAAAGCTATCTTACTTGTTCTTGCTTGAAAGAAACGAAATATGTCATCACGGAAGTAAATAAAAAGGAAAATCTTGTTGCTGTAATACAACGTTATGTAGATTTTGCGAACTATGAATGCAGGTTGATAGAGCATATCACTCATTCTCTGTATAATTACATATCCTTATTTTTCGCTTGCTCTGAAATGAAAAACACATCTCTGTAGCCGTTATTTTCTACAATTATCGTGTTTAGTTTCCCACTTATAAAACATTTTTCGCCACGGGAATCATAAATTAATGAATTTTGTGGTGGAATAGCTCTAAATGAAGCGGAGCAAACCTGAAAATTGTTCCACATCGTCACTTGCTTCGGTGATACCATTAAAGAGCTCCTAATAATGTCATAACAACCTTTCCATCGACGCGATATCTTCAGGTTATTTTTAAATGACATCTTTGGAAGAGAAAAGCGGGATTTGTGTCAAGTGGCACCAATAAAGCTAAAATACGACCATCTTGGAATATGGAATGACATTTCTACATATGAGATAAGAATTTATTCCGCCACTTATATTATAGAATTTATTCTACCGCTTATTATCTTATTATTTATAGCACTTATAAAAATGGGCTTATAAATAAGCTTCCATTTATCGCGAGATAAGCTTATGGAGGTGCAAAAAAAGTTGGCACTATAGTGTGGATTTCTTCCATAATATTTGTTTCATAATGGCTTCATTCTCCATTCTCAAGACTGCGTAAATTAGCGAAAAATACTTATCATGGAATGAAATGTTAAACTTTGAAATTTGAATTACACCTGTTTGTAAACAAAAGTATTCAACGAAAATTGTAGATCGCCCTTATAATAGAGAAATGTGTCTGCAAATAACAGTGGCATCTTTGATCAATCGATTCGGAGTCTGTATTTAAATTCTAAGTGTGTCAATTTAAATTCTTTTAACTGCGTAATTTTAATAAATAATTATCTTTCGGAAAGCTAATAACTTTGACTGAATGCTTTATTATCTCAACGAAACGGGTTAAAGGTGACTTCTTATATTAATGCGTGAACCTGGGAAAGTTCCCGAGAAGAAACGGACTTGAAAGTAACCGGGCTCGAGTCCCAGCCCTGTCCGATTTTTATAATGTAAGTTTCTCATTTAGTTGAACCCCGGATTCTAGTAATCGAGGTGGAATCATCTCAACGAAAGTTAAGTTTTCTTTTCAGTAGCTTTACTATAAATGTAGAGAAATCTTCGTGTTCTTTCGGCAATTTTTGAGGACTATAAAGAGTGCACTCTTTGGCGTTAATTTATGGTTTGCTAATTCCGGAAACACAATCACTTCCAAAATTCTGTGCAATTATTTTATATATTGTGACATTTTCAATAGGGAGAAAATTATTAATAGTTATGCTAGAAACGAAAAATATATCACGTAAATATCTGCCTTCTTAAATATGCAATTTCCTAAGAGAAATTTCCTGAAATGGAAATCGACAGATAAATCTGGCGATCAATAAATGCAAGAGAAAGATATATGAAAATTTCTTCGGCAGAGAACTGGCAAAATAAAGATGCAGCGTATCAAGAGGATGTTTTGCGACTCTCGCAATAGAAGGAACCTCTCTCATACGAGCAGTGCTGCTTTTTATTTAAGGAACGTAACTTCTGGGAATGGAAATGGACTATAAGAAGGGGTGTATAGCTTCAGGAAGGGATTCTTGATAAAGTTGAGTTGAGACGAAGTAACAATGAAGCCTTGTCTTGGCAACTAGAATGATATTAGTGGCATCTTAAAGTCTATTACACCTTAAAATACTACCACAAGTTTTTGAAGGGTCGAGCAGTAAGTCTATTAAGATCCTTATCAAGCATCTTGAAAGTCAGGAGATTTCAAAGTATTATCAGCCATAGAGACTCATATTCCGGAATCCCTACGTCGAAACGGTTTAAAAACGAATAAGAGCTCTATAAATAGCTACCGGCCCGGTCGAGATGCGAACTGGTACTTTTTACTGCTGTTATTGGGAGTTTCTTCTACCCAACTTTGCTCTTAGCCTGATTTTATATCTAAAACATTTTTTCTGCCATAGAACAAAGACTTCAATAACTAGTAACATACATTTTTAGAATCTGTGGTTATTGTAAAGATAAATAAAAAATAATTAAGTTTAGACAACAATTCGAATAATAACTTCATTTTTAGAGGATTATTTACATGTGAAGTAAATTAAATTTAAACGAGAATATTTTAACTGAATTGTTAATTTGAATGCTTTTATTCCTTTTCGAATTACTTGCTCACGACTGAAGAAAGTTGTTCCAGGGCAATAAACCGGTCTTGATGCAGTCTGAAATGGGGCTGATATGATACTAAAATGAGAGAGCACAAATGTAATCCATACGATGGTCAAAGAAGTTTTATTCCACGCATAAGAGGTTCATATTAAGCTTTAGCCTCCGCGTCCGGATTTCATAATATCTTCATCGGCGGGATGTGATCTTGGAATTTTCTTAGGGAATTTATTATTCGAATATTGAACGAAAATTCAAATTTTTTCCCAAAGTTCTCCTCACCTGGGCGAGCTAACAGGTTTGATGAAACAGCGGTCTTTAAATTAAGCCGTGAAATTCAGGACGGCGAAAAAGAGAATGATCGTCGTCCATCACTGAAAGCCAGGCTGGAAGCAATCTAGAGGCACTCGGCTCATAGCGAATTGTGGGGGAAGCGTGCCCTCACTGGCAGTATAAAGTGACGATTACGGTTCGTCGCCATCGGTCTACCGCCCGACCGGTTACGGGCCGCGTCCTTGGGCGCCGCCGTACCTCCCGACGCTGCGGCCACCGAGGCACCTTAATAGCCCTTTTTATTTGGAAAGGAGTTTCCCTCGGGGAAACTGACGTCTTCAAATACGCCTCCTTGTCAATATTTTCATCGCTCCGGACTCCAATCTCGGGAGGGCTTCAGACTGACTTGGTACTACCGTCCTCACCCCACTCTGCCCTCATCCTATCTTCTCTCGCATCTTTTGCTTCCTTGCATACGGGTCCACATCTCGTTCCATAACTACTCTATGGCTCTTTTTGAACGGCATTTTTTGTAAGCATTCTTATCATGCGGCAAAACCGAGAGTTCGTTCCCTCCGAACGTTCTTAGTGATACGGTATTTTCATCGCGGCTGCTTTCAGTTCATACGAATGCTATTTAATTTCGGCTTATTAGGATATTTTTGATGGAAAACTAACGTTATATCCGTAAAAAAATACGCAAAAATGTTAAAGACTACGGTGGATGGTATACTTAGGTAATTGCGTATTCAAGGCAACTGTAATATTTAAGCGCTTAAGATACATTGGGTAATTAGTTCTATTTTCTCGTGAATTTATTCATTAGAAAGTATTTAGCTAAATTCAAGTTTGATTTTGCTGCGCTTTGCATGAAAACACATACGAAATTCTTTTTAAATCGCCTATTATGGAATTGTAATGTAATTTGTTTGACTGCGCGTATGTCATTATTGGGTCGCGTTGTTGAAAGAATGCAATATTTTTACACGAAAGAAAATAAATTTCTTACGAGTTCCCATATGGCGGGAGGGATTTCCGTACTCTCTGAGATAAGAAATCAAGTATAAGTCGACGAGTTGACCCAGAGGCATTCAGGAATGGAAGCGAATGACGTGAAAGAGATTTTAAGTACTTTCCGAAGGATACCAATCGTGCATCAGATACCCATTTCTTCCCTCAAATATCTTGGCAACACTTGAGAAAAATGGGTTGCGCTAGGAGATTCTAAGCTATTATTGTCTCTACCGGCTTAGAAATAGATCTCAGTTCATATCAGCCCAGGTCATAACCAACAAATATGAACGTACCAGAACTCCAAAAGTGATTTTATGCGCACATCTCCAAGCAGAAGGCACATACATACTCGTACATGACGTCTTCGGTATTAATAGGTCACAGCTAGATTGCGGTCTCAGGAAAAAAGGAACCGAAATAAACTTACATCCTATTTACCCATTACCATTGGCTAGAATGTGGCAAAACCCAGGTTTTTACTCGTATTACTTCCTAATAATCCCCAAAAATCTCAAATATGATCCACGCCGCCGAACATTCTCCGTTCTGAAATAGTCGAAATATTTCTGGCCAAAATATCGTACAATAAAAATTCGGCCGTGTAAAATGGGCCTTAATTCCATCGTGCGGTTTCATATTTGTGCTATAAAATAGCCACACGATAAAATTCATTCGCTCGAAACAAGCCCCCCTCCATCTGACTTCTTCCCGCTTTTTTTTTAATTTTCCACCCCCTTCCCAGCCTTCTGCCCCCTCCCTTTCCTCATCCCCCGCAGAACGCACATCCCTGCCTCATCGCTCGGCATCAAAAAAATTCCTTCCCCTTTCATGTTCCACTCGTCTTTGCAGCGCCATAAATATTTAAGCACCTCTATCTGCACTCCTCGCCTCTATCAGCCTCTCTCCCGACCCACCAAGGAAAGATTCGCGAGAAAATAAAGTTGGAGGCAAGGAAACGACACCAGCGCCCGGAATCAGGAAACCCCCGCATACTCAATTGCCACCGAATAAAGTTCCCGTTTAAGAAATGCGTTTTGCTCTCAAAAGAATTGAAAAATGATTATTACCCTCCGAGTCGATCCTCCGGATCCTAAAAGGGTGTCAGAAAGCTATTCATTCCCTCCCCAGACCCGGGAAGATTTTATTTTTATCGTTTCGACATTTCCCGAGTTCCCATTCCATTCTTCCAACAAATATGACGTACCGGAAATTGAGTTATCGGTTATGTTTCTGCGCCTAAAGAAAAAGATTATCACTTAAAGCGAAGTTTTAAATCGATATTTTTCGAAGCGCGGGAGATCTTGAAGTTATTATTCTTGGCCACTCCCACAAAAAGATTATTAAGCCCGCAATTTGCTGGCAGAAGAGGGAGATTTCGCGTGCAAATGGTCCAAGCTAACGTTTTACTGCTCTCGAAGCAAACAGGTTCGGAGGAGGGGGACCTTACGACTTCAGAAGAGGATTCCGATGAAAACTTAAAAAGGATTCGTTTCGAAATGAACCTCTGTAAATTTACCAATACGAAAAAGATAAATTTCTTGAAGATTTATTTTTTATGATGAGGAGTATGTTTAGAGAAAGGGATTATTGTTTTTGAGGAGAACATCCTACTTTCCCTACATTTGGTTCCGAAGAGTGAATGGTGAATTGAGTGACCCTTCCTTTTCTATGTATCGACTGCTCGTTTTAAACGAAATAGATGCTTTCAAATTCTAGGCACGATTCACGAAAACTAGTCAGCACGAATAAAGGCTCGATAATATTTTTATATATTTACCGCGTTGTGAGGCATTGTGATCTTCTTCTGAGTGCGGCGGGATTGTAAAATTATATAACTACATAGATACACATTTACATAAATACCCTGCAAGCCGACTTTTGGCGTGTGGCTGGGACATGGCCATAAACAGCTTTCATGAAATTTTTGTAGTAAGTAAAGACCGACTTTTTCCTCTGAAAAGCCACTGTATGAATGAACACATAAAAAACTTTTTATGAAAGAATAATAAAAACAACTTACACACGTTACCACAGGATTTGACACATTTGACTTAGGCTTCGACTCATAGCGTCATAATCATGTACAAGAAACGAGATATCTATATTGGTAGGAAGGGGAAAGAGAGGAGAGGGAGCTTTCTTCTAAACGCTCTTTACGTTCAACGCCATTCGATTCTTTATCTTATCTATTCTTAATTCAAACGACACATACTTTAATTCTATTAGAACTCGTTAAAAAGTAGTCTTTAGAATCGAAGCCTTTCAAGCTTAACTTCTGTATGTTGGGATCAAAGTGATACGACGCGGATTGAAAATTATCTTTTTGCTGTCATTTGTTCATTTTCAGTTCACTTTAAAAGATAAACTTTTAATTTGATTAAATTCAGTAGATTTAGATTCAATGAAAAAAGTTTCTTGGCCGCTTTCATATCCGTTCAATTATTCGCAATTTAATTATTTAAGAACTCGTTGAATTTTGTAATCGATTTATAAATTGATAGACACGGAATACGAATTCGATTATTTGCTTATGTATTGCCTCTCTTTTGTATTCCTTCCGGATGGAAAAGATTTACAAGCTTGTAATTATGAGGTTACGTTTTTGGGAACATTTTTCCTATTATCATGAAGTTTAAAATGAAGTATTCGCAAGTAAAGCCATCGACTTACCCTTAGAGAATTAGATGCTAATTTATTCGGTTTCTTTTGTTCGACAAACGAAAGGAAAATTAAATAAATAAAATAAAATTTTCAAATTTAACTTGAAAGATTGGAATGAGCCAAAAAGTATCAGTTTATTCTCTAATATTTAATTCAGAAGTAACCACTATTATCGCATCATCCTGGCGATGTCTTCGTCTGAATTCACCCCTAAATATAGTCACTTCCTCCTTGGTAAGTGGGCAGAGCAATTTCCGTCTGCCGTCTCCATTCCATTCGCAAACAGCCGAGGGAAAAAAGCATTCAGGCATTGCCCAACGTCTCCCTTAGCCCATCTTCACAGTTTCTCCTCCCTGCCAGAGCCAATAGGACCCTAATCCTCTTTTTTTTCCCTTTCCTTCGCGCTCACCCACTACCGCACTGCAATAGAGGAACCGCGACTTCATCTTCTGACTTCGCGCCCATCCCCGGAAACTCTGCCACGTCACATCAAATGATACTTATCGCTCATTATCTCAAGAGAGAGAGAGAGATCATATCCTATTTCTGCATCTCCTGTACCCCATGGCCTATTTGCGGGATTGTGTGCTATTTTAAGTGTCCCTGGTGCACTAGGTCGCGTCCATCCTCTAATTTCCATCTGCTTGGACCACCCAGAGTGTCGCGGATGAAGGAGGGCGTTGGAGGGAGGAAAGTCGCCGCCATGTTGGTGACACTGGCGCTAATATATTAGCGGATGGGATGCTAGACGAATTTCGCAATTTCTCGCGAGTAGAAGTTTTTTTTCTATCTTCGACACGATTCAAGATTGCTCAGGGCTAATGAAGACTGGGTTCACTTTAACCGAAAAGGGTCGACGAGTCTATCGGCCCCTATCACAAATTGAAAGTTACATTTAATTCTTTTTTCGTACTGCTAATCCTACTGCCTACTTCGCGAGCAAAAATTATTTTCAAGAATGGAAGCTTAGGTCTTAAAACATTTCAAAGAGCAGGAAATAACATATTTTATGGATTTCTTTCCCGCGGAGGAATGTTTTGGGTTAATAATGTTTATGCTCAGTTTTTGCAGTTGACATGAATGTAAACGATAAAATTATTAGGATAAACTAATTATTGACACACTCTTCCTCATTGTATTGAAATTATGTAACCCGATTTCCGTGGTAACGAAGTAGTGACAACTGAATTATCGTTAATGCTATTGAATTATTATTATTGAAGTATTATTGCTATGAATATCTGCTGTAAAAGGAAATTATTTTATGATACTTTAAACGTTAATACCATCGCATAACACACATGAGATAAAGATAACTTAGAGATACTAAAATGTCATGGTATTATAGTAGTAGTAATACTAATGCTTAAAATTTCTTGCAGATAAATTGCAGCAGAATAGCGCAAATGTTAGCAGATTGAACCTCGGTTTTCAATTAGAAAACGACAAATTGCTAGAATCTGAAAAATGTCTCCTTCAAGATTCCTGAGCTTTCATTTATGACGAGCAAATAGTTTATTATTTGCTCATTTTACTACAATACCATGTAAAAGAAGTATGTTAAAAATTAATAATCTCCCTTAGTAACTCAATGGTTATAAAGACAATTTGTAACACATTCTTAGATAGATTTACGTATGTACCGGAATCGTTAGTCTTGCTATGCTTGCGTAGTGACATCTTCAGCATCGCACATTTTTATGAACCAGTAACGAACGTTGAGGTCTATCGGAATGTAAATTGAAATGCCAGAGTGAGTTAGAATATGAGAAGAAAGACTTGGAAATTTAACGACTTTGAAATACCTGAATCGCATTTGTTTTTACTGCTTCCTTGGTTAACGCCATACTTCCAAGGACACCTTTGAAATATAGCTGACGGGAAATGAAACGCGTTTTGTGTTATGGCATTCGGAGATATTTACATGAATTTACAGAATGACTTTTCGATGAGGTGGAAGAGAAACGCCGATAGTTCTTGACAGTTTGAAAGTTAAGATATTCAGCTTTCTATGTATTCTACACCAATAACCTCCTGGATATTCTACCGTGGCACTTTTTCATTCATTAAAAGCGTACATATATTCTAAATTTATCATAAATTTCTGAAAATGTATCTAATTGCTTTACTGCATAACAACATTATTGATAGCTTTTAATTAAATTCCTAATTATTTGTACTTTCACTAATTTTTAATACAGCTAAAAAAATTGAATGGCATAACAATATCGCGAAGTATCTCGAAACGTCATTTCTTCGACCCGCTTAAGAAATTCCTTTCAGTAAACTCATATGAGTGGAATAACATAAACGTGGGAATTAATTGCCTTCGTTACGTTCACGAATGCTGCAAACTGATTTATTCTGAAATTCCTGAGAATAATATCTCGACTTCGACACCAGAGTGCTCATTAACGATTGGTTTTTACCCAGAACTCGTTTCCACACGGCATCTCAACGTTCTCCTCTTCCTTAAGAAAGGCAACAAATACGAGCTCGATCCGAGGGGACAATCGATCATGAATTGCGTCACGATCTGGTTAATAAACTCTTCGACATCGGATCTGCTGATTAAATATCCACGCAAAGAGCGACTCTCCGGAGCATTTTCTGTATTATCCCTTATAGATTAGCCGGCGAAGAACAAGTTCAGCCGCACATCCTCGCATTTCCTCTCTGATCGCCTTCTATCTATCGCCTTTCCTTGTACGTTTCTCCGAAGACGTGGAGAAATTAAATCCTGCATCCACGATATCGGTTGATCGTGGAGTCTTGCAGGATCGCACTCAATTCTTTCTGAAGAGCGCCTCGATGCCTACACATATTGTAGGGGCGACGAAAAAGTCCGTGAGCCAAGTTAATTCGCGAAGTTTGACAATATCTGTAATATGAACGCATTATATGGAACCTTTTAGATAAGCATGGCAACCGTGAATTGGAAAAGGGTCAGTGTGCGTTTCGTTAAGAATTGCAACGACAAATTGCTAAACGTTTTAAAATTATATAAGTTATATTTTTAATTTAATTTATATTTTTAATGTTATATAAGATTATATATGACAATAATGACATTTAGCTAATTTTCAGTTATTTTAAGACATTTAGGGGCTCTTTAATAAGCAATTAACACCCCATTCTAAATGAATGCATAACTTTTTAGGATAATTACAACAAAAATTAATTTAATCTTACGGCCTTCAAAATCAATACATTGCTTACAAGCCAAGATAATTACGATTCCTTTTCAATGCAAGAGATCTTCTGATGATTTTTAGTCTCATTTTCACCTTGGAGTCCTTCAAAATATACAAAAGGGAATACTGGCAGTTCATCTCTCAGAACGGTCTCCTATCAACCCAAGGGATTTTAAACGAAAATATTCGAGAGAGACAGACCATGCATGGATGATCTAAGGGCGATGTGCGTAGGTTTCTAAACCAGCCCTCGGTGAAACGCATCACGAGCAGTTTCAATGGCTTCAGGAGCGGAAAATTAAGGCGAAAATTTCCCTCTTTGTAGGTGCTTCCGGGATGAATTACTGCTTCTCTCTCGTTATAGTCTATCTTTTGAACGCCACGTATCATCGCTTTATCTCTCCTCTTCTTGGCCGGAATTTTATCGCGTATTTTTCCACCGCCTCCCCCTTTCATTCTCCTTTATATATTTTTGCCCGCTCTTTCCCCATGCAACCTCCTTTTCGCGTGTCCAAACTGTTTTAACAGCCCTCCTCTGGCCGCTTTTATGACGGGGGAGTGTTTTGAGGAAAAGCAGAAACAACTTCGTGAGATAAGGGTGTGAGATCGCGTCGGGAGTTGGAAATATTCTTAGAGAAAGAAATAAAGTAGGATAAGAGATATGGGGTTAGAATTTCCTGTTTACATGTGTACTTTCTTGGTTCCTTTTACCGTCGGTAAACTGATCTTTAATAATATCTACAGATATCTTTATAGCTGCTAAGCAACAAATTTTACACGTGCATTTTTCTTTTAAAAATGTCCAGAGATCTTCACTTGTCTGCTTTATCTTGTTAGAGTCCGCAACCAGAAGACAAGCGCTATGGTATTTTCGCATCGTCGATATCCTGATTGGTTCGATTCTAAGCAAGATCCTAAAACGTACAATTAGTGTTATTTCCTTTCAAAGCCGTCAATTATGCTATATTTATTTCGATTCTCAAAGACATTTAGATATTTTAATTAATAATTATCTTTCATTAATTTTAAGTAATTAATATCGTCAACGTGAGATGATATAATGTGATTGAAAAGTTATGGAAAGCATCCATTCTCCCGTCTTATTTTTGTTATCAATGGGTAATTACTTAAAAATGAATACGAGTTACCTACCTATTTTGATTAATATGCATCCTGAAAACGTTTTAGAACATCAAATTTTCTCTAATTTTACTACTTCTCATTGCCTTTCCAGTTTTCCATCGTTCTTACGTACTACAGCAATCCTTGCTTTCCGTTCTCGCTCAGGTGTGATATTTTGGGAAAATACAAACAATAAATCTTGCAGTAGCGATAAGATATACTTCGTAGAAGGGTAAAATTTTGAAATATTCGGAAATATCCAATAATTTCACTTCCCTTCACTGAATACTTTAGTTAAGAATTATAATAAGACTTACAACAATGTGAATCTAATTTGCCACAGTATTGTTTTCCTCGCAGGATACGTCGTAGATCTCTGAAAAAATGTTGAGCAACTGATATTTGCTCCTTTGGGATTGATGTGGGCCTGTTTATGCAGTGTGTCCCTAGGAAAGAGTGAGGCTGGAAGACAGTGAGAGAGTCCTCATGATGGAACACTAATAACATATTTAGCGATTCACCTTATATGGCTACCCAAGACTTCATTGACTTCTAATGCCTAGCTATAAATGGGCTTCGTGATTTTTTTCAGCTTCTTATATGTTTACTTTGGAAAGTAATCGAAAGGTCGGATCCCCGAAAACTTACCCGCCCCACACTCCCTTTTTTTACCTTAGAATATTAACGTTTCTCTAGAAGGCGATGCAAAAGCACCTTAATGGGAATAAAATTAGCTAGATAATGTCTATAAATTCATCATTTCAAAGGCTAAATGGATCTTCAATCTATCAATCCTCAGATATTAAAAGAGTTAAGAAGAAATTACTTAGCTCATTGGCAAGAATTAAGTACTTAATTAATTATCGTACGATTATCCGGGTAGTTGAAAACCTGAGTAATTAGATTCTCTATTCAAGAGCAACTTTTATTATAACAAATGAGGACAAAATCAAATCAATGAACGATACTGAAACAAAAAAGGAATTGTGACATATTTTCTCTGTAACATAAAAACATAAAAATGAAAATATTTAATTAATTGTGATATTGCTTTAATATTTTCCTTGTTGTTTCCTAAGTTGTGTGAAAGAATCAAAGACGTAAATTAAATAGTTTATCAGATAAGACTTAAGACATAAGCAGGTGGTAAACGTAGTCACTTCTGTATTTTGCGCAATAGTTTTAACTATATTTTATACAATAAAATGTAACGTAAAACATTTCGATGAAAAAACCAGTAAGACCAATGATAATTCATGAATGACTTTAGTAATACTGAAAAGGTTTCAATTTTTCTTCTAATTATGTAGCGATATAATAGAAAAATTCATTTCTGAAGTTTTTTATCTATGCATGTTTTGGTATAACTCATCTTCAAATCCGATTCTCATTTTCATTAGTTCAGTGACTCAATTTTATTCCGCTTCTACATTCTCTTTTTCTATATCCTGATATTCTTTCCTTCCATCCAATGCGTCACTCATATCTCTTTACGCTCACCATTCGATCATATTCTGGCCGACCACTTCCCTCGTAAAATAGTACCATCTCTCTTCTCCGTTTTTCCCATAATTTTTCTTCCTTCATTTCTTTTATTTATCAGATGAAGAATCTTCTTCAGGAAACGTTGTTTCATCTAAAAATTCTTGGCAGATCCAATAATACAAATTTCATCTAAGGGGAAAAAGATGATCTTGGAAGTATTCCTCATCGAACTAGAATCAAGTGCTCCTTTTTTCCTTAATCAAGGCCCGTTTTTCTAACTTCCTTTACGGTGCCGGGCTGTTCTGAAAGAAATGAGTTTTGGTCCGGCCCAGATATTAAGTGATGGTATTTTTTCTTAGGTTGCAAAAAATAAGGCTTTAACGGCTGAAAATCCATTAAACGTTAATTGATTTTTTCTTTGAAAATCCGAGTACCTTTCTCCTTCTAGCAATAAACATGAGTGCGTAACTTTCTGTTGAAGTTTTGCATTGTTAAAGGAAAGCAATCGCTATAAACTTTGGAGCAACGAACTTACGTTTAAGTACACTCGTATTTCAGATTAATTTGTCTCGTGAATTTTCTTCTATAATTTAAAAAATCTAGTATTCCAAGTAATATTTAATATTCATCCCATATTTTTTTCCTTTATTGCTTTATCAACATCGTGATTTTTCACAAACGGAAATTATTCCATTTTATTGCCTAAGAATAACTCCGACTCTACACTGTAATGACTACATCAAACTTACTGTTGGAGTCAGCTCAGGATATTTATTTCCAGGGTTTTTATTTACATTCCTTTTGGAGTCACACTTTGCTGTATACGTTATGAAACTCACTTTTTCCGTATTTCTTTGAGGCTGAAATATTTCCCTTTAAGCTGATTCTTCAACTGCCATCTTTTACAGTTTACGTCCTCTTAATCGTAAGAGTACTTGGCATGGCTCATTCCTTCCATATACATTTCTTTTACGGTCTTAACGTGTATCGCAAAATATTATCTCAAAAAGTTAGTTTTATGAGGTACAAACAAAGCTATATTACCGAGATGAAGCGGAAATTTTCAGGAATGGAAAATATTCTCGAAATTGCCGTTTTACCGCAACTTTCATTGTAATTATACGAGTCTCATCATTAAGCATTACTGTGCGATTTAAGGATTCCTGAAGAAAATACTTTGCTGGAGTAAGCAAATGAAGTTTTATCTTATGGCAGACTTTTCCGGAACTACCTTGAGATGTCATATTGAAGATTTTTGAGTCTAAGCAACATTTCATTATGGAGTAAATTACATTTGCCTACACTTTTATCTGCTCTGATGGACTACGCTCAGAATCGCGGTCAGGGCCGAATGTACCCCTTGACTACTGTTACTGGCGATGCCCCACTTTTTATCCAATAACTGATTTTAAGCATTTAATAGCAGAAAATATTTGGCTTTGAGAACGAGGCAACAGAACGAAATGTGACAGATAGTCATTACAATTTTGTGAAAGTTACCTAAAAAATGTAAAGGGTTAAAGTAACGTTCCTTACTCGGTTTCCTTGATACCGTATATCTAATAGTCATATGCTTTATTTTGTAACAAAAATATGTGTTACATATTTCTCGGTGACTCATATTTTGCGAAGGAATATATGTCCTTAGGCCAGCGCCTACTCGAACCAATGCTAAGAACGGGCTCGAGCGTGGAATTGGGTAGGAATTCGTATTCTACGGTGTTGGGTAGTGACTGAAGTAACATTTGAATAAATTATTGTGCTCAAGCTATCGTGGGAATCCAAATCGAGCCAAAACGAAAACATGCTTGCTATAACTTCTGATTTTTGGAAAAGCTTTATTTTGCTCAAGCACGACGTGTTCTCTTCAACGTTCGGAATTCAGGCCCTTGATATTTATTCGAGTAATCTATCGTCGATTTAGCACTTGGCTTCTTCATGTAAAATTCAACAGAGTCCATGTGACTCATGATTCACGGAGGTCCGTGCGAGGAAAATTCAACTCGTGCAGCGCAGGTTTGGATCCCTTCATGCCAAATGTGAGGGCGTGACGGGCCTTCGATGCGCACTCTGTCTCGGGCCATAGCGATGCCAATGGAGATGATTCTCATTCCAATCCCATCAGAGGACCTCACGCATGACTACTTTATAGCCTCATATTTCGCAGCGTATTTCGTCGTGGAATTGAGCTCTATACCATTGAATGTGTCAATTTGAATGTGACCAAGTCCGATATATTTCGCTTATAGCCCCTCATTCAACCAGGAATTTCTTCTTCCTCATACAAACCATACTAACATTGGTCTCTTAGAATCGAATTTTCTACCCCTCTTTTCATCTATCCGAGAGCTTTCATGGGCGTATATTCTGTAACCCCTCTCTTCCTTATATCTAAGCTCTGTTCCAAGAAGCACTTATTTCACACAATCCCATCGCGATAACGATTTCGCAGTTTTTCCTGCTAATTTGATTTGTTCGTTTTTCATAGGATTATGCTGACTTTTTCTAATTGGAGAAATCCTTGCCTGCTCTTCTCGTTCAAATGTGATATTCTTGGGAAATACAAACAATAAATCTCGCATTTCTGAGAAGATGTACTTCGTTGAAGAGTAGAATTTTCGAATAGATTCATAAAAAACAATCTTGATTCCTTTTAGAAAAATATAAATCGATGAAAATAAAAATCTTCATTTCAGATGAAACTTCCTTAACAAGTTTACTTCTTGGCGTGGTTATTTTGATATTTTGTAATGCAATAGTAGTTGATCGAGAAGATTATAAGATTAAAAACTATGAAATAGTATTATTAATAAATAAAAATAGTATAT
>KZ308310.1:588215-614902 GCA_000376725.2 Ladona fulva
TATAATATATTTATTATTAATAGTATTATATTTTAAACTAAATTCATATCCTTCATACCATTAACATATAGCACCAAAGAGGAATTTTGATTCGTTAATCTTGAGAGATCATTTTCGTCTTGGGTATTCTTTTTTTGCCAAGAAAATTCAAGATCCTCACATTTTTAAGTAATTTTATGAGAAAACTCAAAATTGACCAACGTCTTCCATCGGAGGTTTCCCTTGCAATTTCCCGTGCTTATTTTGATATTTCTCTTCCTCCAATTTGCACCGCTATAAGGACAGATAAAACCTTTTGGACTGTAGCTACGTGAAAAGTTTCGCGAACAAAAAAGAACTATAGGGAAAGCTTGAAATTTTCTAAGGTCAGTAACGTATGCAAAAACACTCCTACTTGACAAATTGCACATGTCGGATGACCTCACGAAGGAATGGCGTAGAAAGAAGCAATGAGTTATGAGCTGAGGAACTTGGAGCGTATAGGTAGACTATTACGTTAGAAAGACGGACGCATTCTCCCAAGTCGGCTCGCGGGAAAACTTCCACTAATTGGATCCGTATACCCGATACGTGGATAAGGAGACCATCCATCAATTCTCGGATCTTATTCTAAAGAAACTACCGTGAAATTCAAGAGAATAACTTGCGTCAAACTTTATCAGGCGATAAGATTGCCGTCTTTCCGTAAGTGGCGTTTTGTGTAAGGGCGGGAAGTAATTGCACTTTCCCAGTCGAAATTGGGATGCTGACGGTGAAAAACAGACGAATCCTAAGCCGCGTTTCCCCCAAACGAATCCTTCGTGATGTTCGGAAAAAAGTGAGCGATGATAATGTCCGCTCGGGCTCATGCATCATTTAATCAACCGCGTTAAATAAAAAATTAGAGAGAGCGGTGTTTATTTCTTTGCGGGAGCATTCACGGTATGATAAAATCCTCGTGAGGATTAATTACTCCGCGGAAAAAATCGACGAAATATCTCGCCATTAGTTACGGCGTCTAGGTTTTGGCAATTTACGAGAGGCCAAAACCATTCGTCTTAATTGGGAGTGGATTTATGCAGAGGCCCTCTCACCACGTCCACTCACTCGGAACACGTCTACTAAACGTTCGCACCTTCCTTACCATGCATTTTGAATTTCCTTTTACGCTCTTCATGGCGTTGATGCCCGTATCGTTCTCCCCACCGCTCTTTCCGCTGATTTTCGTTTTGATTTATTGATTCGCTTTCGTACCTTGATCCAATTGTTAGTTTCCATACTATATAATCGCAAAGTCTGAGAACTGCGAATCTTAACAGAATTGTTGTCTTAAATACGTAAATATTCCATTTCCCCGGTTATCGTTTTATTTTCATTTTTGATTCACATCAATCAACTTTTTCATAAATTATAATTCAAATATCACCAAAGTATTACTTGTGGCCTGAATGCCTTTCCTTGTCATTCCACGATGAATCATTCTACGCCATAGCTTTGGACGGATTTGTTAGTGAGGTCATCTGATTGAGCTATAGAAAATATTTGCATGCATTTAAATGAATACTAGAAATTTTGAAAAAAAAGCGGTTGTGAACAAATATGTCATTGAAATTCTTGGTAAATGCCAAGGCTTAACATCTTATCTTATTTTCATTGTTTAATTTGTCTAGTTATTCCGTAAAAATGCTTCCGTCTGCATGCTTAATATTTGAACTTCTTCAAAACCATCGTTTCTAGTACAAATTATCCGATAGTTCTCCGATTTTTCAATTAAATATTTGTTCATAAGGTAGTTTTCTTAAAATTTAGCTCATAATTTTTTTTTAATGAGACATGTTAGAGTCATTTCGGCAACTTAACGGCTTAACTGTAAATGCGGCATTCTCTCACAATTATAAAAAGTATTTCGAAAACGCGAGAGTGGCGATATCACCCTCTCGGAATCGTGACCCAATCCTTAAAGTGTTAATGGATGACGAATCTTATTCCATCTTTGGAAAGGGTGCGCGAGAGTGAACATTTTTCTCCGGCAAAACACGCGCACGCAATCAAGCCCGGAAAACGTCATTTATCCCCATTTTAATCACCCTTTGAGTAAACTTCGGTCGTGATCCAAGAAGCTTTCTTAAGCGTCCAAGTACTTCGTTATTTCCCCTCGTTTCTCGGACCGATCCATCTGTCACCGCCCGCAAACAGGGGTTATCGCTCTTCTTTTTTTTGGCGCAATCGGTTGTCGATTGGCGCGAAAATGTTCCCCGATGCGTGCCCACCGTAAGAGCGCGCGCATGTTCACGCCATCGCAGGATTTGTCAAAGTCTCCGAGAGAGTATCCGAGGGATTATTCTAAAGATCTAGTTTCCACAGGCGCCGCTTAATACGTCATCCCGGGAGGAAGATAAGAAGCGAGTGCCACACGTAACAGGTTAGAAATGTGGGCGAGTGGAGCATAATTTTTTTCGAGAAAAGCCTCATAAATAATGAGAGAGAACAATTTAAGCGCAAAGGTCGCCATGTTTCGACTGCTTAAAAAAGGATAGTACGTTCCAGAAGGCGGACACGGAGGAGTAGCGCGTGGTTGTTTTGCGCAATAAATCTATCTCAGTGTTCTTTCGCGCGATACGAAATTCTAAAATGGCGGCGTTTGACTAGCATTGGTAGAGCTCCGCGATAGCTTTCCATTTCCTTAGCTTCTCAAAGCGACTAATTGTGCGTATGCTTTAATGGCTCTTATTCTAACTTCGTAAATCGTGTTATCTAAAATATGACGTCTTCCTGCGATGGCATATACTTTTTGGCGGTAATAGAATAAAAATGAACCCTGGGCAGCGATACTTTGTGGAAATAAATATCTTTGAGAATAAAATCAAGGAGGTGCAAATCTTGCACAAATTCCAAAAATATGGTGTAATTTGTTTTGTACCTCTTCGATTCTGGGTATCGAATTGGCAAGTTACGTGGAAGATAAAAATGTTATAGGGGCTCCAACATTTTTATATCTCCTGATGTCCTCTTTCACAAGCATTCATCTCTGTGGAAATCGTCCCATTCTCGTTCTTTTTATCAAATCCTTCCACGTCATGCATTTACGTCATTTGAAATCTAAGACATTACCCCAACTGTGTACTTGATCGTTTTTTCTTGTGCATCTAAAAGAGGTTTACTTTGCTAACAAAACAAAACGCCTTATTCCGCACTTTCCGTTTCTTGCCCATGTTCATATAATGCCTCTCAGTATTTTCTCCATTAAATGCACCCTTTGTGCTCAACGCAGTCTCTCACTATTTTTCTTTCGCAATCGCTCCACTCCCTCTTACGGTCATATTCAACCTCATATCTACCCTTCTGAATCGCTACCCTCATCTCCCCGTATTTGTCCATTACGCTCTTATCTTTACTGAAACCAACTAGCTAGCCGCAAGTTTTTATCTCATTTTCATCTCCTTCCTTGATATTCCTATTCTCTTTTTATCCGGATTGCGCGCAATCTCTACCTCATCTTCCGCACATTTTATGGAAATAATTTGATCTCATTCTGTGGGAGAATGGTAGTGTGGCCATTGGAATTCATAAACGATCCATCATCTAGTTCCGTAGACAATCGATTTTGTAGACAATTTAAATTCCAGAAATTCAATCGTAGCAGTTTAAGTTGGCCTCTCTATCTTTGGTAAATACAATATGCAAATTACTTTTTACAGAAATACAAATTTAAAATTTTTTATATTTATTATTCAATAATTCCATGTTTACGGTATGCAGTCAGGTCTTTTCTGGAAGTAGATCATATCGATCGCTTTAACAGACTTCCTGTATGAAATTATCAAATAAGATGAGAAAGTTGATTACCGCACCCAGTTTTTTTTGCTTACTATTTCTCGGCATTTGTAACTCATTTTTGTAGTAATTCCTCCAATTTTCATCGCTTATAGATCTGTGAAGGTTATTTATAGTGCAGCTTCCTGGGAATTAGCTAAATACACATTTACTAGTATGAAGCTTAATTCTTATATATTGGAGCACCCTATTTAATTTATTATTTGAGTTAGTTGCCCTAATTGCTAATATATTCTATGATTTTTCCCTCTTAATCAGGAAAAAATTCTTCTGATCAAAGAAAACATGAAGAGATTAGATGTGGAATGGTGATGGTGGAAGCTCTTCCAATAGGCAAAGTAAAACGAAAATTTCGGAAAGTAGGTACATTTCCATTTCACTAAGAAAGTGAATTTTTTAAATGACAGCCAAAATAGTCCACCCATCACAATTCCCTATCAACGTACTCAACGATAGCTACTTACCGAACATTTGTATTCAACAATCGCATAGACATGGCGTTATCTACATCTGAAATAAACTTCTTTCGCCGTATAAGGAAAGTCATTTCAACTCAATCTGCCTTCGAAGACTTAAACAATCTTTGGTAAGCCGATAGATCTCTTCACGGTGACATTTTGATTCATTTCATCCAATTTTTCCCTTTCCTGCCGTCTTTCAACCATAATATCTTCATTGTGATACACAATATTCCTCAATTTTCCAGCTTTTGTTTTGTTTCATTTCTTCGCACTCAACTATCCGTTTGAAATGGATTCTTTTGCTTCCTCAATTTCCATCCTTCTGCCGCCTTCTTTCTGTCCTCCGCTAAGCCATTCTGCCATCTCTCTCGCGCCAGAACTCTTCCGTCAGCCGTAAATCTCCGAAGGCAATGAATTGCGAACTGCATGGGGAAGAGAAGAAACGCTCGTGTGTCCGGTGTGCAAGAGAGTATTTTGTATTGAAGAGAGTAGGCGCTAAATAATATCGTAAAATTGCTGCTTTTCTCCCATCAAAATGTTCCGATTATCCTCTTTCTTTGATTGATTTTATGATGAAACTGATCGTGGTTTGTTTATTTCAACAATGTAACTAATAAACCTATCAATCTGCTATTTTATAGGAGGGTAAGAGCTCCAAAATAATTAATTATGAAAGGAAATTGTGGCCTATGATACACTTACAATAGGATAGCGAAATAATATTCATCGTTTTACCATTTTGCTAACTTGATTTTTTTCACGATGCATAAACAATGTCGTAGTTTGAAATAATTTGTACAAATTATTCTCTAAAATTATCTTCTTTATTAGAAATCTTAAAATACACTTAGATGGCCGCTCAGAGACCCGAAGCCACTTAGGTATTTTTTCCGGATACCGGGTCGTCAGTCTTAAACTTTCCGTAAAAGAAAGGGAAACAGTTTTTATTCCATTGGGGGACTAAATTTTTTGAGGCAGTATCACATAAAGTATGAACTTTTTCATTCATAGAGAGGGCTGTATTAATCACGGAAATTATACATAGAACATAAAAAAGTTTCGTCTGCTCTGTTACCGGTTTTAGAATTATCCAGGCGAGAGGCATCCGAATACACTTCCCACTTACAGAGCTACGTCCTATACATGATTTAAATGTTCAACGCTGTCTCTTCGACGCAGGAATGTATTATTTTGATTATTCATTTATGATTAATTTTCCGATCGAGAAAGGAGCTGAAATGATGGAATTGCAATTCAGTAAACCATTGCCGTGAAGCCATCCTTAATTGTTGCTTTGGCATGAGAACCTACATATCATTTTTAATTAGCGGACGACAAAGACTGAATGTTTATATGCCGAGCAGTAAAGTTAACGACCTGAATGTTGATTGTGAATACTCACAGGCGGACGGCATAACAATCTCTCTTAAAGAAGATCGTGCTGTAATTAATTACTGCGACAACAGCTGTAAACAATGAATATATATCAAAAGGAGCAATTTAAATGGCCTCCGCTAATCTTATCGGCGAACCGATAGCTAACAAGACGGGCACCCACTGCTTGTGGTACGCCCAAGTGTTAGCACGTTTCCACCGTCATTAATCCAAATCTAATACGCTTTCAACATACTGCTAAAAACAGACAAAAGCTATCTAATAAAAAATTCCTGGCTTGGAAAACGAATCGTTATGAATTAAATTTCAGCGAGTTGTCATTCTTGATCACATTAAATTAATTTCTTGATTCCTTTCACGGTGAGGTAGTTATTCGACCTGATGGTTTGAAAAGTATTTTGAGGTTGTTTCCTACTGCACAGCTGTTCTGGCAACTTCAAAGAGCAGTGCCTTTAGAAACCTCTCCTTAAACCGAAGATAATTAATGCATATATATGTATGTCTCAGTCTTCTAAACTTTTTAACGGAATACTTCATAGCAAAAACTAATTTTGGCCTACAATTTTTTTCCTGATATTCGAGAAAATAGGCAATTTTCATGCTATCGAAACGGCGTTCAAATTTGTTCAGGGCTCTTGATTTATGACATTTGGTAATTTCATTTGAGTGGTACAATATCTGTAGCCTATGATGGAAGAGGTGAACTTATATTGAAGCCTTTTAAAATGTAAAGTATCGTTTTCTTTAATGTAAAGAGAAAGTAAATGCAAATATTGTAGCTCATGTAATTTATACACTAGAAAAGTTCTAGCATCGTAAATTTTTCGTCAACAACAACTAATATCGTTCTAAAAGTCATTTTCGAGTTATCGCTATGATGAATATCATCTATTCCTTTAAGCCTTTCTTGATGAAACAAATGAGTTATTATTATTATCATGAAGTCATTTTGATTACTGTTTCTATTACACCGTAAATCAAGTCTCATTTTCATCTGATAATTACTGTGTTAAGAAATCTTTTGAATCTGCACATAATCTTAAGGAAATATAAATTCCAAAACCTTCGTCATTCCCCTACTTGAACACAGTCCAATCTCCATTGACTTCCATAGAAAAATTCATCTCCATATTTTTCCTATTTTAATTAACTGTGGTTCATAGTTGAATTCATTTGGCCGACTACATAACACTGTTACAGCAGTTAGTCGGTAAATTATACGGAGAAACTTTGATGAACATTTACTATTTCGTTGTAGAATGTATAATTCATGTTAAAGAGCATATATAGATACTAACTATTTTATTTATATGTATATATATTTATAATGATGGAATTTTTTTCAGGAAAATCAAACCAATCATTACTTTCCGGGTCCGTTACTTGATAAGCAATGAAAGCAATCTTATCGCTAATCACGTCTATCATCTCTCCCCCTCTTCTCTTCATTCGATCCTCCATCGCATCGCGATTCGCGTCATGCAAATGAACACACCTCCGCCGTTTTCATACCGGTCATCCGTCTTACCTTTCCTTCCCTTTTGTCTCCACTCACCCTTCTCCTCGAGTGTCTCGCTCCGTCTTTGCCGCGGCAATGCGTCATATTCCCCTTCAGCTACGCACCCTTCATCCCTCCCGTCTTTAATCTCTTCCGCATCTCCCGCTACCTCAGCCTCTCTGCAGATCCCACCTTCTTGTACTGAGAGAGCCGACTTGTATTGAATATTCATGCGTAGGAATTGGAAGCTGAATACGGAAGAGTTTAGGATTCATTTCCTTTCTTCTGTTGCAAATTAGATAGGTAATGATGACCTGTTGCATGATCATCGAGAGAAATTGGTCTTCCGCTAATATGCCTGCTTTTCCAATATTTTCAGGAAAGTATTTCAATTTCCTTGACCTGTGCTTAATGGCGATTTTAGCAAAGCTTCATAAACTGATTTGAAATTAAAATTCTATATTGGAAATTGCGCCGGACGTATATTTATGATTAAAAGATTAACTATGTACGATTAAAGAAATGGAAACTTTCCAATCTGCATAAAATATTTAACTAGTCTCTTCAATCTACTTGCTTTCTCTGGTGCAGAGTGGCAGTAAAATTTCTCTCTTGATAAACTTGCAAGAAAAAAAATTTTGTGAATCTCTCGAATATATTTGCGTCAAATGGAATATCCTAGACGATGTCTCTCATTTCAGTTCTCTGGAATATTATGCGACGAACTGTCAATCTAAAGAGGTTTGGATTTATTTTACTGCGTTATCTTTCTCCGTTTTATAAATAAAATCCATTGCAATGATTTGCTAAAACGTTGTTATTTTCCCAAATTGATTTGTCTAGGCATACTTCATAATTTACTGAAATATATTTTCTCCGTAAATGTCTTAAGGATAATAGTGTACAATACGTTTTAAAGATAAAACTTTGGAATTTTCCGTTTCATTTGCTATTTACTAGTATGCTATGAAGATTCACGCCCTTTTAATCAAACCCAGTCTCAAAATAGTCATAATAGTCCCAGTGTCATAGTCTTCAAAATACTTTCTCTTGCGTTCCCAAGGTGATACATGAAGTGTATTTATCATTCAAAACACAATATTTTTCAACATTTTTAAGCATGGATATTCAATGAAACACCAACATTTCTATCAAGTTTCTATCATTTCAACTGCATTGAAAGTAATACTGTACATTGCGTATCGAATTCTGCCACTGAGGTGTTATTTACAACTTTTAAATCAATTCCTTTACTGGTAAAGGCTAAAATAAATCCCGATAGACGGCGACTTGATCGCCATCCACTAAGAGTCGCATCGCAATAACTAATGCCTTGCCTGATCGTGGATTTTATGGCACCATTTCGTTTTCACCTCCTGTGCACCTTAAATGATTTATCGATTCACGCGACGCGGAGTAAAACCCTGAATCATAACTTATTACCCGCATGCACTCATCTGCAGAGCCAGAGAATAAAAGGCTATTCTGCCCGTCTATACGAAGTGTAAAATATTTTTGCGCCTCCCTAATTTGTTTGAAAGTGATATTTTAATGCCCCGCGGATTGTCTACAAATATATTCAGCTGAGTTCGTTGACAGTTTGCTGCCTTTGGCGAATTCCGATTTTATCTAAGGGAAGGGAATGCTCTTTGCTTATGGAGTCCATACAATATTGGAATTAGGAACGACCTTTGCAATGAGAGTTTTCTGAAATGTATAGTTCGTGAATTGAACATTTAATCAAACATTTCAGAAATCAGTATTCTACTGAATTTTGAGCATGCATTTCCAAAAATCATTTATGGGGTCTGTTAAAGATTTGAAAAGTCAGTGATGAGCAGCCGCGGAGGCGGAATTGGCGGTTTGTTTGAAATACCTACAACCTCAAGATCCCGGGTTTGAGTCCCGGATAATCGGATATTTCTAATCAGGGAATTGTGCGAGTGTGTATTGTCGTTTTTTCTTATAAGGGTTGATTGCAGCGGCCGGATACCGGCAGAACGGGTATCCGGCCGTTAAAATCAGCGCCAAAATCAAAATCATCAGCCGACCCCATAAGTGATAAAAATAAGGCTGAGAATGGAAAATTAATCGATGAATTTCCGCCACTGTTTCCATTCTATTCTTCCCCGTAGGTTAACTCATGCTAGAATTTAATTTTAGATACAGGTTTATGAAGATTTGCATGAAATGCGAAATCCTATCACTAAAAAGAATTCATAACGGGTTGCATCTTATATGTATTCTCCAGCAATGAGAAGAGCCTACTTTTGGATCTATTAATTACGTACGGGACTGGTAATGTCTATATACTTTTTCAGAGAAAAGTTGATCTTCCTCATAAGGATAACTCGACCATATAAAAAAAACACTAGTGGTGAATCATGAGTTTCGGCAATGCGAGGACCATTTCGTTGCAAACCGTTTCTTTAGTCATATCCTTTACCTATAGGATAACTGTGTGATGCAAAGAGGAAAATTTAGGACCAGAACCACATCTTTATATCTTCATTTTAGATGACAGTCCCCAGAATGAAAATAAATTCAGCATTATGAAAATTCCCTCGCAGGGTTGACTCACGCGCAAGCCACTCTTTGGTCCTAACGTCTTATTTCCTTTTTCACTTTCGGAAAGCATATTTTATGAAAGAATCACGAATATCTCACCCATCCGGTTTAATTGAGCTAAAGGAGATTAAAACGTAAGATGCATTACAATTTGTCTCCTAAATCATGTAGGATTTACGTGCGATCCTTTCTTATCGGCGAAAATTTACGCTCGAAACACTTAAGTACGTATGGCCTGGAGTTTGGGAAAGTCTAAAATAGACATGATTTTACCATATTTCATTTATTTAATAAATTTAGCCTAGAGTACACAAAAAGGGGCTTCCTTCCCATTACTTCAAAATATGCCTATTTCAGTAATCAATTCCACATCTCTTTGTCTGTTTAATACCACATGTTAATTGCCTTAGTGTTGTGAATGACCCGTAAATAATAAATTTCAAGAAGGAAGCCGTAAATTTATGGAATTGCGACATGACGCAGACCGATAAATAAACAGCAAACATGAAATTAACGTACACTTTTCAAAATATAAATCACAATTTATTTTATATTGTTGAATATGAATCTCACTGCATAGGTTTTATGTAAAATAGATTTTGATATGTTGTGATAAGTACAAGTAAAAGTCAATTTTGCTTTATTTTCGATCAACAAACTTCACTTCCTTTCCTGATTGTGATTCCCTTTGAATTTTTTCCAAAAGAGGGCGGTCAAAGAGTCTACGATTCATCATTATGAGTCTTTTATTAATTATCTCTGAAGGCTATTTTTATGAACTTCTTATTGATACAAAATAGAAGTTCATTAACTTTATGAGATATTGAATCCAACGTCAGTTAATCGACACATGTATAGTAACATCTCAAGATGAAATTTTCATCGTAGTTTAAGAGACGATATCTCTTCGGGTAATTTCTTAACTTTTTTCCTGATAGCATTTTGCTCGTAGTACTTAATATCAAACATCGTTGAAATATTCAATTTTTCACTATGAATTGGTAGATATCAAAGTTTTCTAGATTACAAGAAGACTATTAGATTCATTAAAGCAAAATAATTATTCACTCCAATGCTAGATTACATTCACATACTCTGATGGCTGCCAATCCAATCATCAACGGATCAACCGTTTCTTTTGTTTCTGATTATCGCGGGTAGTAACGGACGAGCTTTGGAAACGATTTTTCTTTGCGTCCATATATCTTATTTGACCATCATTGTTGTATCGGAAAGATCGGAAGTGGCAGAAGGTCTAGTAATGCTGTTCACGTCTTCTGAAAACGCATTATCGTTTTTTTTTCACCATAAATTGATGAATTTTATTTTCCTTTATTAAAAAATACATCTTTGAAGTAATGGTATGAATAATCCAGCTAAAACAAGAATATTAAATATAGTGCATAGTACAAAAATTCAATCCAAACATAATAGATATAATCCAAACAAACATATATTCAGATACATTAAAAATAAACAGACTCAGGTGAATGATAGTAATATATTGTAACTCAAGAAAGATCTCAAAAAGTTGATTTAGTAATGGCAACATAGCTTTTCTTTTTCTTTCTTCAAAGTATTCAAACCTACGCCACAGAGTATTTTTGGTTAGCTCCAAAAAGTATCTTTCCCAAATCATTATTATTAAGAACTTCATTGGGCATGTTCATAATTCCTATCGAAGCCGAAAAAGCGTTTTTAGTCATTTGGATATTTCTATATAACGTCATCATCTTATATCTTCCAAAGCGAGCTTATTATTTGGGAAATTATCAACAGTCGTGCCATGACTTCCTTTGTCCGGTTTATCTCTGGAGCGTGTTAGAGGGCAGAAGTGAGATTCTCCTCATGGGTCTCAGGCGACCCCTGCATCTTACGATTTCTTACTTGGCTGCAGGCTTCCACCAAGACGGTGAGGAGAAAGAAAAGGGTCTCCAACTCTTCAATTATTCACCTCTTCCTTAACAGTGGCATGCAAATCATCTCCCTTTCTCCCTCCCGCTTGCGACCTTGGTGAGAAGGCGAGAGGGAACGTGTGAGAAGCGCTTTTCAAGTGGTCATTCCCGTTTCCATCTCATGTGCGGAGCCAAGAGAAGCTCTCCGAAGGCATGCATTATGTCTCCCCCGTCCTTTTTCGCACGCTGCTGAATTGGGGGCAAAGCGGTTCCGCGTCCACCATATTTGGGCTGTCCTGTTTTTTCTGCACACGTTTGCTTAGTATAAGGTGACACTTAGTATTTCTTGTGGAGAAAGATTACCGGCCCTTATCCGAGAGAGCTTCAGGTTAGAAAGGCACGAGAATTCCAGGAATCCGAAGGCAGTCAGATGGGTCATGAGAAGGGTCTTTAGGAGGGATGCGACCAGCAATTTTTTTATTTAGAATTCTTTAAGTCTGAAAATAAGATTGTAGTGATTTGGTATGCCTTTTAGAGAACGTAAAATTTTTCATGGTGGAAACATTCTTTCGCGACGATTTAGCAGAGTTTTCGTTGATACTACTATACCATTATTACGTTTATGGAGTTTCGTATTGAATATACTATGAAAATGAATGGAAGTACTCTCAAAATTCTGTCTGAGCGAAGAAATAGAAAACTGCCTCACTCCTCATCTTGACCTGTTGCCTCATTCCCCCTCTTAAGCCTTACATAGATAAAGATAAAGGGGATGATTCAAGCTGATTTCGGGCTGATAACTTTTCAGAACGCACGCATTAGAAAATCCAAAACTGGCCAATGACCACGGCCTTATTCCGGATAATCAAAAGTCTCATAGAATCTATATAGAATAACTGATATAAAAATTGCTGTTATTCTATTCTACGATGACGAAATGTTAATGATTTTTCTTCAAAATGCAGCTTCCTCCGAGCAATAAAAAATCACATCAAATGCAAAAATGGGAGCTATTTTGCACTATAAATAACGGGTAAAAATGCATGTAGTTTGCCTGAATATGGAAGTAATTGAATGAGGAAGATTTAAGCAATATTTTATTATTAAATTCTTCCAGAAAAAGGGTCACAATTTTATGTTAGCGTCAATCCCGTTTTGTAACCTGTCACATAATTTGTAGAGGCACGATTCATTGAATCCACGGATAATGGAATCACGAACAGAGGAGGTTCCATCGTTTTGGCTCCACCCGTAGGTTTTTACTGCGTCAGATGCCCCCGACACCGTTGGGCTTCTGCTCTCTCTCCCTTAGCTCCAGCTGTGAACGCCCCCTTCGCATCTTTATCACTCAACCTGACCATTGCATTCCCCTCCGCTTCCCTCGGTCTTACTTCCCCCGCTCTCCATTTACCTTCGCAAATCCCTAATCCCAGCAAGTTACCGAAGTGGAGTGGGTAAAGGGGAGAAACAAAGGAAATCTTTTACGTCTCCCAAGGATGAGTATTCCTGGACCCCCCGAAAAGCCAAAACAGACGCGGAGGTAAGCCAGCAGGCTCTGGTTCTTACCTTCTACATTATCCCCCCCATCTTTCTCGTTCGAACGAAAGGAATCAGAATTATTCTTGGTAGTTACCACGTAATACCCCTCTGTACTGGTTAGTGTATTCGATGAGTAGAAGAAGAGAATGCTTAAGAGTAACACCTTCAGGTAAATTAACATCCTACACTATCAGTGATACCTATTTTTTTATCGGACAAAGATGTTTTGCTTGTTTTCTCCCCTTAGGTTTTACGATATTCTTCAGTCTGAATGTTTTATTTAAAGCCTCATATTTACCAACGATTACCCGTAATTTTTGAGTAAAATTGTGCATTTTTACTGTAGAATATACCAGTAATCTGATCAAACTCGCACTACATTTAAGTATATCATCACGACTATAAAATTCGTTAGTCTGATTGCCTTATATTATATCTGACATCTTCGCGCAATAATTTTAATTATATCATCACTAAATTATAAGGAATCAAAAAGAGGAAAATGATAGTAATCGGTTGAGTAGCTCTGCCAGAAAAATGATACGAAACTCATAAAAGGTCGTTCAACACAATCTAAATACCCTCTCTCTGGGGAATGGAGAAGATTAGATGCAATGTTTGGTCACTTTTCGACCATTTTGCGAATTAAGATATACTTTTATATATCAAGATTCTTATAAAACGAAATGGTGGAACTCAATTTAAATATCGGAAGCTCGACTCATTGTTTGCTAATTAAATATTAACAATAAACTAAGAATTTAATTTACTAAGGTTGGTTTTCGAAATAATATGATCCTTTGACTGTACCAGGATTTATATCGCAAGGATATGAAAGAAGAATCATTCTCATGAACCTAAGCAATTATATCCTCTCTATCTAATTATCTCCGCTATAATGGAAATTGAATGTGGTTTTAGCGTCCAGCTCTTAGACTAGAGCTAATTTTCACTCATCCAATTTTCCGAAGATTCTCTCAATCGATTCGCAGGCAAGGCACAATTTTTCCTTCAAAACCAACGAATTATGAGGGAGCCAACGGTTTTCACAGCCGGATTAATGAAACTGGGAAGTGCTCTATCGCCCATTTTACCCCTCGGATGCTCTATCTTTTGAACAGCTTCTCGGCGGACGTCAATTCTCTTTTGTTTCCATCTCCTCCCTTTCATCTCGCTCCTTCTTTTGAGAGCGGACGTGTGAGGATGTGATTTCTCCTACGTCTGGAAAGATATCCTCGCCTCCGTAAGCGAATGGGGGAATAAGGGGAAGAAAGGGAAGGACAAAGGAAAAGAGTTTGACTATGAGATTGAGCTTCCGGCGCTTGAGTGGAGATTGCTCTCTTTTTCTTTCCGCAAATGGATCGAGGTGCACTCGCATGGTGGTGCGTGCATGTGTGCACAGCAAAGTGGGATAAGGATGTTGGTTCTGTCTACTCGGGTGATATTGAGATCGAAAGGGATCAAAAAGCGGATTTTCTCTTCAGATAGTTCTGCTTTAAAGGACAGAACACCGTACAAGGGGGGTTCAGCTGCTAACCGATGATGTAACTGTCCCCTTATCGAATAATTTGCATTCCGGTGCGCGCGCATTATTTTCGATTCCGATTACTTTTGTAATTTAGGATAAAATATATTGTAGGAAGTTGTTTGTTGGATCACTTAAATTATATGAATAAGACGATACTCGAATGTGGTTTTTCGAAGATTCTGCTTACCTTTAACTAAACAATCCTATAAGAAAAAGAAGGTTGGAACACGGCTGTTTATGAATTAGAGGTTTAAAACACTCCGTAAGCCGTCTTTCGGCAAGAGGAACTCGCGCTCAGAGACAAATGGGAAGCTCCGGATTACTGATTTCTGGGAAAGCCCATCCTCAGGGATCCCCCTCCGAATTGATCATTGGGCCTTCCTAGAAATCAGTAATCCGGAGCTTACGGAGTGTTTTTAAACCTCTAATAAACGATCCTAATTGATGCATCTCATGAGAATCCGTGGCTTGAATTATTTCGAAGGAATTAAATCAAAAATATTCAACTTTCATACTTTCTTGGATTCAATTCGAGAAATTATAAAATTTCCTTACGTATATTCTGTATACGTTACGGTTTTCTTCATTGTTATTGTTTATACTTCATTGATGTACTTTTCTGTCTTTTCCTATTCTATTAAGTTGTATCCAGAAACATTAAACAGAGCAGTTGCTTAAATTTTTCAATTAATATATTTCTCTAATTTCATATTCTCCTTTTTTACAGGTAATTGAGCGTGGACTAGACCTAGGAATTGCTTAAATTTATCATCTATGGGAACCTTGAAAGAGCCCCAAAGGGTATGAAATTTCGTAAAAATATCCCCCAAAAATTGGCCGCAACCCGGTAAGTCTCCTATTGCTTTAACTCTTTGTTTTTTTGTATATTAAGACTTAATTACAATTGAAATGGTACTAGTAATCAAGCTAAGAATGATATCGGTGTTCGATAGTAAATCCCCCGATTGCGACTTCATGGAATGAGAAAATTAGCAATTGGATAGCAGCAAATTAACCTTCTACAGTCAGATTAAAAATAGGAAACGGAATGTGATTTGGGATTAAAAAATTCATGCTGTTGAAGTTCGAAGTCAAGCAAAAAGCGAAATAAAAGTATATTTTAAATTCTTTCTTATTAAAAATATTAGAGCTCATAATCGATTATATTGGGGAAAATTCCATTTTCTGTTCTTCCGAGAGGCTGTCGAATCTCCAGTCATTTTTTCTTCTCTTGAAATTAATCGATGAATTTCAGCTTCGGCGATATGTAATTCAGGATATTTTTGGAGAATGTATTTTTTTTTAATTACCTTTTCCAAGGTTATGATACTCCAAGATCCAACTCAGAAAAGATTTGAGTTGGATCTGGATTACTAAATTTTAAACTTACAAAAGGGAATATGACGGCTTCTTGAAATCAGAAGTTACCTACTTCCTACTTTCCATTTAACCATGCAGAGGGATTAAATTTCGGCAAAGGATTTTGCTGAGGCCTCATATTCTGGAGTTGGCAAGATGGCGACTGGTCGCTCCAACTTAAGAGGACACTCGCTGGAGAAGTGCTGAGAAGACCTTGGGATTACTTTAACGAAAAAAAATTGGGTTCAAGAATGCTGTTAAAGCACGTATTTATCATTTAAGTCGTAAAACGAAAGTAATAAATGAACATATTGTTTATGTGGCGTATTGTGGCAGCTTTTACTTTAGTTACTGTTAACACCGTTTCACGTCATATTTCATGAGCAGATCAAATCAAAATTCCTCCTTTGTAAGGAAAAAATTTTAATCGTTATTTTTATTTCATATACAATATCGGTGGTAAGTTTCATCCATTTCAGAGGGAATTTTCGATGTCTAACCTGTGTTCCATTTTATTCTACCGATTATATCCGGGGCTCCCGATAGCCAAGTGGGCAACGCGTTCGACTTCAGTGAAAGCGGTCCCGGGTTCGATTCCCGGTGGGGGCCTACGTTTGAAATGACCTAAGCTGTCGAAGCACTTTTAACAATACTACTACTACTCCGATTATATCCTTATAGTATATATTATACTCCTCTCTGAAGAGAGGAATAAACTTCATTAAATATAATTTCAGAAAGTAGAGCTTTCAAAATAAGGAAATTCATTTCATGTAATATTACTCAAATAAATAATTCATGAATGGTCGAAGCAAAGGAGTGAATGATATTGCCACTCATGTGCTTTAAATTTCTATTATTCGATAATATATTACCTAAAACAATGGATGATTCCATGAAGTTATTAAAATTTGAACAGTTATTTAACATATCATATCATTGATTTGAGTATAAATTTTTGCCTGACATCAGATTCTGCCGATGGATTAAGAATTATTGGATTTAAAAAATGAAGAATCGATCAGTATATGTTCATGTAAATATCAGCATGTAACCCTAATCTGAGCAAGCAGTAAATCAGGAAGCGAAATAAAAGAAACGATTAAATCACAGTTTCTTAATATTCAATTATGTTAATCATCTTCTATCCATAAATCTTAAACTCAGCAAACACTGAAACCTTGGACTTATATTTCTGTTTTTCTCCACTTCCATTCTCGATTCCTTATTTTGTAACAAATTCTAGAGTCATTCCCGTAGAACGCAGGAAAATTTTCCGAGCGAATATGCAAGGATCTCTAATCTCAACTCGGTTCTTTCAACTACGCAATTCTCTCTATCATTTAATCAATCTCCCTCTATCGGAAGAAAGCCTTTATCTAAAACTCCATCCTCCTTTGAAACACCTCGAAATTTTCCTTATCATACTAATCGGAATTTTCCAAAGTTTGTTTTTATTTCACTTCCCTCGAGTCAACCATCAAGAATCCCTCTTCCTCGACATCCCCACTCCATTTCCTTCCTCATTATCTTATTTGTTTTTTTTTTTCGTTTTGAGCCTCGCGCTTTTTTCTCCGTTTATTCTTTCTCTTTTAATTTATTCGCCCTCCGACTTCCTTCGCGCCCAATCGTAAACTGCCACTTTTCACATCTCTCTCTTTCTCGCACTCCGCGCCCTTGTCTTTAATCTCTATAACTGTCGCGTAGCGACTAAAAGCCTCCACCAGTCGCTTAGGAATCTTTATTCTCTTCCTATCTTAATCTTTCCCTTTTTCGCCCTCTCACACACCCGCTCTTCGAGCGTTTTTGTGTTTTCGATAACTTTCAACGAGAGAGCTCCCGTACCATCCACAAAGTGACAGGAGGTGATATGAAGGCAGAAATGCTCCAGCCTTCTTTATCACTCTCTCCCCCTCCATCTCCTTCCCATTCTAGATTCCTTTTGTTTTATCTGCTCTATTCCATTCGCTGTATCGCTTTCTCTCTCTCTTGGAATTCATTCCATTCTTCCGTCGCCGATGTCTCATCCCCACCCCACCAATATCCTTCCGCTATGACACGTATGTTTCGTTCCAGACTCACCTCCGTTGGCTGCCTGTCATTATCATTCCTTTCCTGCTATTAAAAACGTATGCGCGAATGAATTATGTCCCGCGTGTTCGCATCATTTTATTTTAGTTATCTTGTAGGAGTTGCGTAAGTAGCGTCAAACTGGCACAGAATAAAGATAATATTTGTTCATCTTTCTTCAACTCTCATCCTCTTCATCTTTCTTCTTTTCTCCGCTGTTAATCTTAATACTTGCATTTGCATTCCTAAGCCTAACTAATCCTCACATTTCCTCGCTTCCGGAAGGCTATCTGCATAATTCTGTAGACAACTAACTACAGAATAAATCAACGTCAATTCATCGGATGTACATGTTCATATGAAAAGTAATTAACGTGAAATGATCTACATTTACGCATCTTTATGAAACTGTTTTTCGTTTGAAGCATACAATTTGCCCGAAAACAATGTTTTTTCGACTTTTTAGAAAACAGTAAGATTTAAATATATATGATTTATTTAACATGCATGGCTGTCATTATGTACACGGTGCGAAGTGTTTCATTCCCTTAAAAAGATCCATCCTGAATAACAAATTTTAGTTTAGAGATCATTCCAAGATCTTTCGGCTTACTACTCCACTGTCATATTTTTATTGCGTGATATCATGTTGATAATATTACACTAATTGTTTATAATATTTTTTTACAAACCTGATCTTGAAACTGATCCAGGGCCTGGTCAGCAAATTTCGATAAAAACTTTCATAAAATTTGAGAAGAGAGAGTATAACAGTATCACTTATCAGTTTATGAAACACTTTTGTTTCTTAATCTTCCGAACGTTATATGTTTCGTCATTTACCTAAAGCATCTCTTTTGTCTGGGTCATTACCATAATGATTTTAAAATAAATACACGTGTGTAAGAGAAGGGGTCAAAAAGCCAAAGCGTATAAATAATTAAGATTTGAAACACATTTTTCTCTTAAAATTTATATTTATATTTACTTTTAATGAAGCAATATAAATCCGTTATTCCAAGTTACGAGCTTTAGCCGTAATTCTTGACTCTTCTGTATCGTAATTTTTTTAAATCTCGTATTCTTTGAATTGCATTGTAAATCGGAAGTGGTATAAATGAAAGAAAATCTAGAAATTATAAAAATGATTAAATTCCCTTTTTGAGATAGTATGATACATTTTCCGCTTTTTTCTCTATCTAAATATTTTCTGGGAATACATCGATCGAGCTATTTTGTGCGGTATCTCGAAACTTAACAAAGACAAAGTTCAATGCGGCGCGGATTATGAAATTAGAGTAGTAATTTTTTGGGAATCACTGCTCGATAAAAAACTGAACGTTCTACATAAATACATAGTGCTGTTACTCGTTTTCTTTAGCAAAAAAAATATTTTCTTCACCTTCCTTTAAAAACGGATTTCATTCTTGTTCATATTTATATGAGAAAACTACGCATTTCGCTCGGCTGTTTTCTTTATTTTACTTAAATGTCAACGTTACGTCTGTAAAATTAGATTTTTTTGTTCTAAATTTACTCGACTCAGGTGTCTCTGTTTATCTCGTTCTCCTTATTTGTTCACCAAATGTCTCCTTACAACGCATTTTCCTTCCTCCTTCCTCGATGCTTCCTTCCATCCCTCCTTGTTTCCTTCTCGCCACTCCCCTTACAGTTATACCTCTCCTAAGCAATTTCCTTTAACTATACTACTACTACTCCGATTATATCCTTATAGTATATATTATACTCCTCTCTGAAGAGAGGAATAAACTTCATTAAATATAATTTCAGAAAGTAGAGCTTTCAAAAT
Source organism: Ladona fulva (assembly GCA_000376725.2). Taxonomy (NCBI): domain Eukaryota; kingdom Metazoa; phylum Arthropoda; class Insecta; order Odonata; family Libellulidae; genus Ladona; species Ladona fulva. The sequence goes on from KZ308310.1 coordinate 608,152, forward strand.
AAGGAAATTCATTTCATGTAATATTACTCAAATAAATAATTCATGAATGNTCTCGCCACTCCCCTTACAGTTATACCTCTCCTAAGCAATTTCCTCGCCCTATTAACCCTCCTCTCCATTTTATCACTCGGAGTCGCGACCCCATATCTCATGCGGGAGAGGCATACACTCATCTCCGCCACTTTTCCTTCTCCCACGTCACCCCATCCAATTGCCACGCCCTCGGCAGCTAAAGTAAACATGCCTAAGATACCTATTGTTTATCCTTCGAGCGAAAGCCTTCCCCGGAAGAAATGTTATTTACGACCGAATATTTCCATCGTTTCTCGAACATAGAAATGCGAATCGAGCCGTCTTGAGGATGTCTTCAATAACCGTAAGATCGGGATTAGAATTGCAAATGCTCTTTAGGATAATAATTCGGAAATTTGATTTCGAGGAGCATAATCTAGGGTTAGACGTACATACATTCATACAGTCTGTATGGTAACTTAAATGAATTACCATGCGGTTTTGTTAGTATCATTCGATTTTAAGACTAACTCACCGGACAGTTTACTCAATGCGACCTCGTTGTGTACCATTTGTTCGTTGAGAGGCTATTTGTGTTATTTTTACGGTAAATTTAGATAGTGGTCATTAGTTCACGATTACTGTAGTAATAACTAAGCGATAAAAGCCTATTAATTCCTAATAGCTCGTAACTTATTACAGAACCACGGATATTCGTAGTTATGCAACGTTGAGAATAATCTTCCTAACGGCGGCCTTCTAACTGAACTCAAGATAGAAAATATTCTGTACGCCGGAGGACTTTTCTCCATAAAGGAAACTTTCAATCATATATTCATTTTATATGGAAATGTGATAATAACACACGAACGCATTCGTTAGATGATAGGGAGCGGTTCCAAGTTCGGACTCTCTGCAAGCGCTTTTCTAAGCTAATTTAAGCGTGACGTGCGTCGACTATCGAAATCTTTTATGTAAAACGCATCCATTAATTCGTTTCGCGAAATTTCCAAAACAATATTTAATTCCGTTTCGAATACCTTATTAAAAGTCCCATTCCTCGCTCGCGTCGGTTATTTTACTGAGATGGGGTTGATTACTCACGGCGACGGGAGGATAAAGATGATTTGTAGATTACGTTAATTACACTCCGGAGGGAATGAATGTAAATCTATTCCGTCCTCGGGGGTGCGTTCTATGCGCATTACCTTCTTTCAAACTGCAAAATATTTTGACGTGCAAAATTCTCCACTTATCTCGGCTTAGAAACTCACGCAAGCGTGCCTATATTACCCATAATGACTTATGCCCGGCCATTAACCAACTATGCCCATGCTCTCAGAGGACGCCAATCCTATTCGGTGAGCCGCGGATAATTTTAGCGCCAGGGTTTCCCAGGATTATGCGCTCCAAAGAATTTATTTATTCCTAGCCTCTCATGAATAAAGTCTCTTGCGGAGTTAGTTAGCTCCGCGAAACCTGCCAGAGATGGGGAATTTTCGCGTAGCGGTCGATTATCCACGCATGCACTCCAATTATGTTTCCTTCCACAGCAGGCTCCTCTATCTTTATCTTTTCCCCTCCGGCACTTGCAGTACCTGCCATTTCCTCGCTTCCATTATCTGCCCTCGTCTTTTCCCAAGTGGGTTTTCTGTAAGGAGAAAACCTGCTCTAATTACCGTTTTGTTTCTCTGATATCTTTCATCTATCTTTCAGGCCGTATTTCCCTGCAATTTTCTGAAGGGTCGAAAAAATTGTTTACATTGTTTGTTCGTCGAAATTCTAGTTTCATAATAAAGGTTTCCCGTATAAGGCGAGTGAACGCCTTCGGAAGATGCGAAGTTAAGATTGCTAATACTCGAGCCTAACGGTATAATATTCTGGATTAAAGTGTCAGGAACGTTTTTCCCGATTTTTGGGCATTTTTAAGAGTGGGTGCTCAAGAATGCAGAAGAAACATTGATATCTGAAAGTAAGAAAGTTTTCATTAGATTATGATTCACCTCAAAATCGTTACTCTAAATATTTCGATTATAAAATGCGCGATTTATTACTTAGGTAGCGCTTATTTGAAAATAATCACGGAAACTCGTATTATATTACTTTCCATGGACGTAAAATTTTCTGCCTGACTTTTCAAGATAATTTCGTTGATGAAAAACGAAGCAGAACTCTTACATCAAATACAAAATAATTCCTTACTTTCTTGTTTTTGGTCGGTTTGAGCACGTGTGAATAAGAATCTTGAACAATTCACCACTCATTTTTGCCAAACATAAACTCCAAAAATCTTCACGCTATATCGTAAAATTTACGAAATTATCAACTCTTCAGCAAAGGTGCAGATATCTCCGTGAATTCACCTGCATTCGGTTTCCCTCAAACTCATTTATTCATGTTTTATTGCATTTCATTTCCCTTCATTACTGTCTGCTGCACTTCACCTATTCATTTTCCAACCCCACCTCGAAAATTAGCCCAGATTAGTTTTCTTCTTTGGCGAAACCCACTGCCCGTCGCGCGAACTCTTCACTTTGAATAAACGCCCTCTAATGTGCCACTACAGCTCTACTTCACGAAGAAAGAAACATGAGTACATTCGCCGCTGTCAACCAGCAATTGACTCCCTTATTTAAATAATGTATTCCTCGTGACGATGTCGGCGAAATCTGGTTTTCCTTCCTAGGTTCTCATCTACGTTTCTCCGACTTTAAAAACGATGATTGGATTACAGGATCAATCCTCTATCCTCATCCTTAGCCAAACGCTCCAAAGCCTATCGCTTTAAATGGAGAAATACGTTTTATTTAACTTGGCAGATCTTCCCTTGGGTGAAACTCTGTGTTACTTTGCGCTTTTAATTGAAAATCGCCTCGTAATATCCTTTTCCTTATCTGAAAGGCCAATCTTTATTGAGAGCGAGACTGCCGTACTCTGTAGACAAGTTGCTTGAAAATTTTTCTTACAGAGAAGTTGGTAATATTTGCTGCCTTCCTTATAATTACTGCTCTAGCGCGTCGGATTAAAATCATTGGAATACGTAGAATAGCTATTTTGTAAAGTAATTCAAAGAGTATCATTACGCGTTAAGGTTAATCCGGGCAGTTTTAATGAGATTTTATGAGAATCTTCGCTGAAATGCAAATGTTTGCAGCTGAAAAAGAGCCATCCTCAGATTGAATCACGTTCGTATAAAAATTGCATTTACACGAGTTACCATATTGAGGTTATTTTTCGGGAAATTCTTTTAAAAACGCATATATTAATGGGTGTAGTCCCTTCATAGTCCTATTCTAACCCGTAACAAAGACGTTTCAATTTTATTTTATAATCACCTCAGGTCATACTGATCTCAATTAACAAGTAAGATTTGAATAAAACTGATGAACTCCATAACTGGAATATTTTTGTTCTCCTAAGTTGGATAAAAGTATATTTAGTAGGAGTTTGTCCTACTAAATATACTTTTATTTAACGATGTAAAACGTACGGACGAGATTGAGACTTGGAGATATTAATAATTTTTATTTTATTACGTTTATTTTAAGAGAAAATATAAGTCGCAGCTTTATAAAATATTTATTTAATTTTTACGGTTTTATATAATTTTTCCCTATAAATTTACTATGAACTAAGTCATATGGATGTTTTGGTCTCTGAGAAGCCTTCTCTTTTAATCGATTTGTAAATAAGATATCATGGTATATCAAAAAACACAACATTCGGATAAACAAATTTATAAGCCAATTCTTTCACAATTAAATGCATAGAATATACAGCTAGGAAAACGAAATGTTTTAAAATTAAACCATGGAAAAATTCAATCATTTTTCAATAAAATTCACATATGTTTATGGAACTAGTTTAAGAGATATATTGTAGAATTTCAATTAAATGGACACTTACGGTTGAAACACAGTGAAAAATATTACTTTTATTAAATCGTGAATGTGTTCATAATTAGATGTGCTCTATCAGAATTTTTGGCACTTAGTTATTTAACTCTAAATTAATATTTCCTTGATAGGAATCTAGATCCCAATTGAACCGCCCTATTATATTAGTTATTCAATATTAATTATAAAAATATTTTTCCGTAATTTTTTCCATTTTTGATAAAAACTCTGCAGCAAAACTCTCCATTTTATTAGAATTAGCTTTTCTTTTTAAATGTTTGTTCGTTATAAATTCGCATCATAATCGCATATTATAATGTCAGAGGCTACGACCGAAGCCTTCTTATTGAGATCCTCTAATTCATTCATTCTTTCCTCAACTCGATTCTTTAAGGGAATAGTGCGGTCACCGTACCGTTAGAATAAAATGTAATCTTTACTCCCAACCAACCTGCGTGGTACGTGGCAGCTATATACTTTCGAGTTATACAGCGCCGATGCGCACCAACACACGTTAACTTCCGCAAATCCCAAGGAATCGACTTCATCGGAGACTTCAGAGCTTCTGGCAACACGATAAAATGCGCGACGGAAGAAAAGAGCGCGCTGCACCCTTCACTTACGAAGGAATTTCTCGCCAAAAAAGGCTCACGGTGATGCCCTCCAGTTATTCCATCAATCCTACATCAGATACGAAAATTGGAGAAGCTCTTGTTATTTAGAGGCTCGCATCCTTTTGACGCTGCGACTTGTAATGTCACTCGAGCGCGATATGAAATCTCCTCGTCTGTCGGAGTTCCCGCTCTTCCACGAACCGGCGTCTTCCACTGCTTTAGCCCGTCTTCGATGCTCGCGATTCGAGATTGGATCTGATAGAGTCGGAGGGATCGTGGAACAAGGAGACCGCGCCGAGTATTTGCGCCAAATCGGAGAGCTGTTCTCCTCATACACGGTCAAATTACAGGCTCGTTGAATTACAAAGGGTCATTACTTGGCGAGATATTCTCGCTGCACCTTCCCTCCGCCTTCGTTATTAGACGGATGAGTCTTCGATTGAGGCGATGAAAAAACGTTCCTTTAATGAATGCAAAAGTTGTTCTTAAGCCCGCTCTTAAGAGTACTTTCTTCTTGCCGCCTCGCTCTGCATGAAGTGTTGTTTAACGGAAGTGCCTTCGATACATTCTGGAGAGAAACATTTAACGTTGTTTGAAGTATGTTTAGCGTCTTATATCCTCTTATCTTTTTGCTGATCGGCTAGTGGTAAAGAGTAGTTATTTAATCACGGTTTACCAAAGAGATGTGTTAATTTTGCTTCGATGAGTTCCCGTTTAGGATTCTAACACTTCAAATATTAATATTTAAATCGTGAATTCTTTATGGGGCAATTCTCCTTAATTACGTGATAATATCTTATGCCTTGGATAAAAAAGGGCTTGAATAATGCATTTTTGAGTTGGCAGTTTCTCAACCAGCAGTGGCTGAGAAAAAGACTTTCTTTTCGAGAGCTCTAATTTTGACGATAAAAAACTTATAGAACATCAAGATTAGTTTTTGCACGGAAACCAAATTTTAGACAAAAAATTTCCTTAGGATCCTGAGAAATTTTCCGTGTATTATTTAGACGGAATGGGATTTGAATTATTTTGTGCTGTTTTTACGTAGTAACAGCTTGATTTTCGGAAATAGCATTTGTAGAACTTCATGTATTTGCATACACAGTATAATGAGTCATTTACTACCTTTGTTAAACAGTTCAATACGATAGGTTATTTGTTATTTTCCACTTTCGCTTCATATTTCTTGTTCCTCAAGTCTTAGAATTTACGGGGGATGGCTCATGCGAACGTAATTAAAATAGTGTTGGAGAATCTCTTCCGGCATCAAGACGAGGAGAATATGTTTTCGGACAGCTTTGAATGCCTTGATGAATCTCTTCTAACTCACAGTATAATAGCGTGAGAAACCTGGCGGGCATAAATTTAAATGTGCATCGGCTCTCTTCTAATGCACAGGAACGCCATTCGAAGTAATAAAGAGCAGTTTTCTTCATAATTATGTAGATTCGAACCTGTAAACCCGTTCCTCCTTTAATTTGTCTGCGTGATCAATGTGGATTGGTTTCGAAGTAATTGGATCTATTGAAGAAAAACCACGCTCATTAAATCATGCTTTCGGTGAGGTAATAACGCAGGGATCAAGGGGCAAGATTAAATTGCATAGGAGGGAAAACATAGAGCGGGAATGTTTATCAAATTGACAGGGCAATGTCCGTCGAAAGAGCCGATTCCATTTTATGTATATTTGAGGAGGGACGGTTGAAAAAAGTCCACAGTTTATGTTCGAATGCAAATATTGAATCTTCCGTTTGTTGCTCTCGCCCTCCGATACGAGATCGTTGTAAAATAAAAGATTGCTCGAACAGATGGCAATTCACTGCTGTTATCCTTCGGGATAAACAAATTAGCCAATCTTCTCCTTTTTCGTCTTTTAAGCAATTATACATATGTTTTCCCTTCATCCGTTTTTCTCGTCGCTCCATCTCTATACTTGTAGGAAATCCGTTCTCTTCGTCCTCAACTAAGCATCCTTTAATCACTAATTTTTCGGACTTTATATGACATTTAAAGCCCTAAGTCTGCTCTGTTGGATTCCTATGTAAGTGTGAGATTAGCGGCAATAGACTGATGATGAAAGATTAGATAAAAGTTATCTATTGCGTTGCTCTTCATGTCATTACCACCCATTAATGATTAGATTATTTATAATTTAGAGTCATTTCTCATTGGTGAAGATTTTCAGCGCCGTGAAATTGAGCTAATTAAATGTTATTATATTAAATATTG
>KZ308310.1:615010-839570 GCA_000376725.2 Ladona fulva
GTCATCCTTGACCCTTTAGCAATCTTGTAAAACTTGTAGATTAAAAAGAAGATATAGTTTAATGTATTGAATTGACATAAAAAAATTTAATTAAATAAGCCTTTGATAAAATATTGTCACATTTATATGTGCCTTCGAATAATTTACCTTAATTGTTACTCCGATCAAGGATGACCATTGATTTCTATTGGATACAAAATAGTAGTGAATATGAATTCAGCAGATATTTGGGCTGAATTGGTGCTAGAAGAGAGCGTAGTGAAAATGCCCTTCTCTTTCATTTATAATAATTCAGTACGTTCCAAAATATTTTGATATGCTTACTCTGTATCCTGAAACGAATTCTGTATAATTTAAAATGTATCTAATATCTTTTTTAATCAAATTCTTATCAATAGTTCTCGTAAAACAATAAAAGGCGTAAGAAAAAGAAGGTTGGAACACGGCTGTTTATGAATTAGAGGTTTAAAAACACTCCGTAAGACGTATTTCGACAAACAGAACTCGCGCTCAGAGACGAACGGGAAGCTCCGGATTACCGATTTCTGGGAAGGCCCGCTTGCCAAAAGACGGCTTACAGAGTGCTTTTAAACCTCTAATAAAAGGCGTTATTAATACCACAGAACAAATCGAACGAACGCGGTATGTGAATCCTAATGGCATATATTCGGCAAATCCTTAGAGTGAATAATTATCTCTGGTTGATTTACGTAAAAATTTCTCTCGAGCCCTCAAAGAAGATTCTTCAGCTTAGTAATAAAGATTCCCCCGTAGTCGTTAAACTCATTTAATTGTACCGTTGAGTAACATGGAAATCCACAACCTTAGTCGTGCTGGACACTGATTGTACCTCATTGGAATTTTCCTCTGAAGTCACCCTCGACATCACGACCATTTCAAAGGCATCCCCTTTCGCGCGGTAAAACAGGATTTTTTCCATCTCAAAGTTTTCAGGACGACATTCGGGTACAATTACCTCTTCACTTTCAGAAAGGCGAGCCGTGCGTTAGTCACCCGCAATAAACATTTTATCGCCTTTTAACTGAAGGAATTAACGCGCTTGGCGAGGAATAAATCAAAGCGTCGAGAGAAAGTTCTTTTTTCCCCGAGCTCGCCCGCCCATCGGAGCAATAATGAATCCTTGGGTCACCTCGCACATCCCCCGACAACATATCACCACGTCGTCATCCTCGTACGTACCGTGAGGGAAGGAGCGTTCTGTACGCTCCGAGGCAGTAACTACGATAGTAAACAAGTCGCAAATAAATAAGTTAAAGTTTTAGCGTCGGAGACCGGTATGAAGAACGCCAGGTATGCTATCGCGGATGTGACGTAAAATCGCGAAACCTCTTAACGTGCGCGACTTCAAACCATGGCATCGAACCGGAACCTGACCGAAAACCGAAATAAACGTTATTTTCGCTGGAGTGAGGCCGAACGCGAACCGAAACAGTTATTTAACTTGTTCCGAATTTTGATTCCAAACAATACCATTTTATATAAGTGTATATGAATTGTGTACTAAATATCTGTTACAATGGTTTAAAAGTAAACGGAATGCTTTGCTTGTAATTTATCTTATATCCCGGGTTTCGGTATTCTTTTTACCGGCCGGTCCGGAGTAGTGGTTAAAGAGGTAACCTAGCAACGCCGGTGTTCTGTGTTCGAATCCTGGTTAGGATATGGTTGTTGGTGATCGTGACTTGAAAAACGTTAATTGTAAGAGTGGTGCCTTAAGAATAAAAAATAACTTTAAAAAGTAGTATCATATACCTAACAATATAATTATAATTATTATAATAGTTGTTGCTGCTATTATTATTACATTTCGATCATAATTTCTTTTTCTTAAGCTGAACTGAATTTAAATTTAATACTACGTAATCCAAAAAAGATACAAATAATAAAATTACTTTCGAAAGGGTATTTTATTTCAATGGTGGGATCGAAAAAAATGGTCATAACCGTTCTTTTCGAAATGACGAAATGAAATTATCAGACGGAGATTTCGGACAGAGGATCTGAAGCGAAGTGTGGTTTTTCGTATGACCGCTGCGAAAACCGGAACAAAAAATTACAGTTCGATGCCCAGTGTCAAGCGCCGACTAAAGACCCAAGAGAGAAGAAAAAGAGTTGATCCTTTGCCACATTCACAGTCTTGTAATCCTTAGGAATTCCACTCGTGCAAGGACATGCGCGTCTCACGGAGCGCTAAAGCGCCGAGATTGTTTAAACCTCAAGACATCAATCTCCGCCTCGAGCTGCTAACTTTTTTTTATGCTTCTATTTTCGCCGTTCCTCCGCGACGTCCGAACCATTAAAAAGTATTCAATCCTCTCCTTTTGTGGCTCCGAGCTTGAAAAATCGTCCCGGCGATCAGAGCTCGGGGACCGCGGCCATCTCCTTGTTTATCAATCATTTAAAAGACCACAAATTTCCCGCGGAAGGGGGCCGTCCCATAAATTATCGCTCCTAAAAAATTCGCGGGGATTCACCTCTGTAATCTGGAATTCTTTTTGCTTCGTAGCTTCAATGCGCGAACTCTACCTGGGTCTTCCCGTTATGCTCCGTGATGGAGAGTGGAAGAAATGTTAGTATAAAAGAGATGGGCTGTGCGATTCGCGATTTGTGAGAGAAGTGAATGCAGCCTTTAGAGGGGGAGCGGATGACTTTGATGAAACGCTACCGGTAGTGTATTCTCTCCATCTCTTCATTTCTCTTGTTTCCTCGCTTTGTAATCGCTTCGCCTTACCGGCACGCTGGGGTTGTTCGAAATGATTCTGTAGGTCCAAGGAGCAAGGTTTCGTTTTTTTGCGCTCGCGTGCCTCAACCTGTAAGCTCTCTGTCCTCAGATAAATCAAAGTAGATTTAGCGAATTGAGAAGCTCTTGTATGAGCTGACCGGCTTAGAAATCTCGGGGACAAGCATAAATAGCCATGATTTCATTCTGTTATTTTTGAACTATGATAGCTGCTGACTCTTACTGAACAACTAATCCTACTGTGTGTAACGAACATAATCGGAGTATTTAGAGCTTCTTATATCACTAATATTTCTTTCGTAAATTGATGACCGATCGGTAGTTTATCCATTCATGTCTCTGAAGTACAGACTGATTCAGTGTCGCTAGTTTTTTCAGCGTAAAGGATTGTCTTTTCAAATACCAAAAGACTTGCGTGTTTTTCATTCTCTTGCTGTGGTTGATACTATTACTTTCTCTTTTATTTCATATTATAATTTAAAACTGATGGGAATATCCATCTTTTACAATCTACATTAGGTGACATAAAAACAGAGAGCTCTCCCAAGTAGAAGTATCGAAAATTTCCGCTCAATAAAATAATACACGTTCCTTATATTAGTGATCTGCTTTGTTTAAAATCACCTCTCAGGAGGCGTTTTAGTTTTATCGCAAGGTTTTTATTCTTCAAATCGATGCAAATACAGCTAAGTTGCAAAATTTCAATATGAAAGGCTTCAGAAATATTATTCTGCGACTAAAACTTTTCTCCATTGTACGATCAAAACTCAGTCCGTTGGAATTTAGTAGTCACATTATTTACCTTAAATGCGTAGACGTATCTTTTGACCTCTTACCTAACATTAAATGTTCGGAGTAATCAAGTTAACTTGTACAGTTCTCATATAGTGCAGGATAAAACACATTGATGTCAGGCTAGGCAACCATTAGTATCACTTGATTGTTATCATTTTTCTAGTTCCTACTATATTCATCGCTTTAGTTGATTTATTGACACTGTCGTTGTAACTGTAAGCTATAAAATGAAAAAGGCAGCGTTTTTTTTCCTAAATCACGATAATTTCATTGTTATTCTTCTTTTGTAATAAAACATATCAATGATCTTCGTCCCTTGAATTTTGCTTTTAAAACCAAAGCTATTCTTCTAAATTTTTCTTCGTTCTTTAGACACTTGGATGATTACTGTAACATTTTTTAAAAAACATTCCATTTTCCATATCTAATTATTACTTTCGACACAATAAAATCAGCAATATATGGATAGCTTCGGTAAAAGCGGTCCCGGATTCGATTCTCGGTGGGGGCCTACGTGCGAAATTACCAAACCAGTCGAAGCACTTTTAACAATATTACTACTAATATATCAGTCGTTCAAATTAAGGGTTTTTTTCTTATTGTGCAAAGCTTTGTATGTGAGGAAACAAGGTAAGAATTAATAAAGGAAATGATTGATTGACCAATACAATCGTTATATAATAGTGGTTTCAGAGATGGTAATTCAGCTGCTGACGTTCGTATTAAACTTTATATTCTGTGCTTAATTCCAAGTATTATTCAAGTATTAAAAAAGTATAAATGTTGGTCTCACACAACTACAAAGCGGCACTTACACTGATGCAGATATTTTTTTGCTGGAATAACAGCTTCCAAAAGAAAATTTAAAATCGTAAGTCATCCAAATGTTCCTCTTATTAAACGACGATTCTCTTATTTGAGAACTTAAAGATTTTTTCCTCGTGTGCAATAAGAAGAAAATTATATTTATTTTTTGAATTACAAAATATGAACTAATATTACTGTCTGATGATATTTTGCTTGAAGGCACCCCTCTATCCCAGCAAATACAAAATTCAGGAAATCTTTAATCGGCACAGTAAAGTAAGAGGGTCTAGTCCATCGAGTATGCAGGAAAGTCGGTAAGAGCGCTTTGAAATTCGGCACAGTTTACTTCGTGACATAACCCACCGTTGACTCTGAGGACGCGGTGAGTTTTAGAAAGTGAGCCACGGGGCGTGGACGAAAGGTAGAGGTCCAAACTCCAGGGGTAACGAAAGAGAAAGAACCACGCCCCCACTCCCTGACCCCCAACAGTGCCCCCAACCCCTTCCAACCCCCAGCTGACACCGCCTCCAGAAAGGAAAGGAACCCAAGTCTTCTTCCTCTACAGAGAAAATTAATTTAGCGGTCCGAGGAACACTACTTCAACTGCCCTTTGCTTTCCTCACGTCAGCATCCCCTCCCATCGGCTCCCTCCGGAGTCGCAAGAAGTGGAGGGAAAGCATAATGGCCATCAAGGAGAGCATCCGCGTGTTCCGACCGGAGAATATCTCACGAGGAAAGAGCGGCATTGTTTGACACGTTTCCGGGTCGGAGCGGTACGTTTTGTGGCCGGAAAAGGGTCTTGTAGAGAGAGAGAGGGGGGGGGGGAAGAAGATAAGGTATCTTACGTTAAACTGGTTCGGTGATCATCTCGCGAGAAATCTAAGCGACAGCGGTGGGCTGTTTGGGTGTTTGGACAGGTATAATTTAAGATCTTAGGGTTGGGTTATTAGTTTGTGCAGTGACTTAACAGTCTCGGGATCGTTCAGGCGTGATATGGGGCCAATCAAAAAAGAAGATTAAGTGATAAGCTAAGACTTAGTTGTATAGGGCGATTTTGCATCCACTAGGCCAGCGACTCTCAGAGTGTGGTCCGACGTCCGATATCATTCATATAGAGAGAATGCCTGTCCTCAGAAAATAAAATTATCGCTGTAGTATTACTGAAAGTTATAAAGCTGTGTTCCAAATTCATTGCCCTCTCGCGTATATTTATGAACTAATCATTAACTTGTCATTTTCAGAAACAATTATACAGATCTGCTAGGAAGTATTTTCGTTTGCGTAACAGTGGGCTGCACAAATTTTAGTTTATGGCCAATGTCGTTAGTTGTGTAATCATATTCATATTGCTTGGTAACCCTCAATCCCTTTTGAAAGCTTTCGGTAGCTAATTTTTGAGGGCTTAAGGATGTGATGATTTTTTTCCAGTTAAAGCAGAATTTATTAGCGGTAACTCTTACCGGTTGGTTGTCGTACTTCGGGAGAGCAGTAAAATTTTCTCATGTATTAAACCACTTTAATGTTTTTAACATTTAGACTTTTGATACAATAAGTTATCTGGTTTTTTTGTTGAATGTAATCAGCTTTAAGGAAATCTTCCGGAGGAGAAATTTCTTCTTCAAAATATTTTCTAATGTTTTTCACGCGTAATTGCGATCAAAGGCGTGGAAAATATATTACACCACAATTCTTTGAGAAGTGTTCGAACCCATTCATGAATTTCCGTCGCCGCTAGCTTTGGCACGGAAAAGAATAATTATCAGAAGAATCTGCGATATCAATTTCACGGACAGCGGCCGCCTTTTTTCCTTTCCTCCTCAGATTTATCCTACATCGAACTCATTCGCATCGCATAATTTTACGCCAACCTTATTCTCGACCGGCAACATTCTCTCGCTCAGCTGCTTTTCATCTCGTTCGAGGACTGCGTTTCCTTTCCTCTCCCACTTGTGACGAGTGGAAATTTTGCTTGGGATTTCTTGTATTCTGAGAGCGTGAGGTAAGGAGGGCGGCTTAATACCGATCTCTTTGGCTCTCAGCACTGCCGAGTACGAACATAATCCTCCCATTTATTAATGAAGTCGGCTCCGGATTAAAGGCTTGTAGGCGGTAATGCAGCCGCACCCATCTTAAGTTACGCTTATCGGAGCCTTTCCTTGATGTTCCGCAGAGTGGAGCGAATGAGTGGGAAATTAGAGGATTGCTTATGAAAATATACCAGCGAACAAGCCGCGGAAACATCCTAATGCAAGGAGATTTCAAAAGTTACCTTTGCATTTTATAAATCTCGGGATTAGTTCTTCCGTTTCATGAGTTCTGAAATCAGGGTTATTTCATGCATAATCATTAGTATTTTTACATCTTTGATATTTTCTTTCAAAATTCTTTGATTTGTTTATCACGGGAACTGCTAAGAATTACAAAATTTGAATTTGCATTAACCTTTTCTCGCTGTTTTCTTCATATTTTTAAAGGCTTCTCTCTCCTAATTTCGCGCATACTTCATTAATACTAAACCAAATTTATTTCCGCTGGCTCCATTTCACTCATTTGGTCTCTTATTTTCGTCCCGTCACTTTTGTATATACCGTTCATTTAATTTCTATCTTGAGATGCGATGCCTTTTATCCATCACATTTTAAGCTAATAAAATTTTTTATGGAGTCATTTCGATCCATAAGAGACTTTATTGGTCATAAAGCCTCTGAAACTTAAGTTACGAGATTACTCTTCCCGATCGGAGATTAAAACAGTTTTACTTTATTATGTTTTTAATTAAACCAGTGGAATATTTTTTATTTCACTTATCAACATAATAAAGGTAGTTGAAATATCTATATCTGTTACCATCAGAAAAGACTTAAGCCTGATCGTTAGAATCCTTATACTGACCGTATTCAAATCTGTATGTGTTAAGGAATAAATGTAAATTTCACCTGCGAGGTACACACGTAAATTCGAAAACAGAATATCATAAATACGTCAGAAATAGCGAATGTATATTATTACTATAATGTAAGAACTAGGTATTCTGAAATGGTCATAGGAAGCTAATATTATAAGGGATTAGTTCTCTTCTCTGAGGGGTCCTTTGTTTTATTTCAGAAGTTATGACGCAGTTTCAGAAGTTCTGAAGAGACGCACTTCAGAATTCTTTTCCACATATTCTTACGAATATTTTCCTTTCACGTGTAAAAGTGGTTCCCATATTCACTTGCCGCGGCATAAAATTCTTTCTTAACGCAGATTTACTATTTTTATCAGAGGAAATAATTGCTAAATTTCGTTCGTTAGCATCTTCGTTTTTTTATGAATCGCTAATGTCTTTCTCCACATCAATTCGACCGTTGTTTCCCGAGGCGTTTTGCATATCCGCTGGGAAATTAATTATCCACGAGACTATGCATTTCCCTTTCTCGATTAGAGGCAAAGAAATGAATAAGTTTCCTACTTACCCCTAATCAATATCTAATTATGGCATTCTATTCCCACGGCTGTAAGTCTCCATCAGTCAGAACAGGTATCCCACGTTATGGTAAGATATTCTACGAACACGGCTTCATTAATTAATAACATACGTTTTTGGAGAAGATAGCAGAAGTATTCCATTATTTGTCGTTATAATTTTCTTATCGAAATATTGCATTCTCTTACGATTGAATACAATCTAATCATCACCCAGTAATTATGTGAGGCAAGTACATGTAAACAAAAACAGCCAACAGTTTGATTCGCGTGGTTTATTCGATCTCATACTTAATACTGTTACTTTAAGTTATACAAATACGTATCTTCTATATATATTCAAGAATACTTCCATGTATATAGTCTCTGCAAAAAGACTAATTTTTGCCTTTTGTCTTCTTATATTTCACTTAGCCAATTCAATTCCATTGATGTGATTATTTCCTTTTGAAAAATTTTATTTGAGTTCTCATAAATGGTTGCATATTCGTCATGATGGTCTTCATTTCGTTAAAATTAATATTAAAATTATATTAGTACTTTTTCATAAAACTTCAAAAAAATGTTGATCGAGCAAATAATGGTGTGCCTCTTATCTATCCTAATGCTCTTGCTTCGTATCTAGTTGCCCTACCTTCTCATGTTTCGCGAGGAATGAAGACATTTTTAGACTCACATTATGTTGAACGTATGAAACTGTCCCTTCGGGCTAGTGAGCAGTCGAGCCATAGCAATTTCAATAAACGCAGTGTTCATTGTTGAGTTATTATTTTGCCTTCCGGACCGGAAACATGACGATTATTTACTAAGTCTCGTATATAATTAAATAATGACGTATATTTACTTTTTAACAAAAAGTAATGAAGGTTCTTAACTATGCGGAAGGAATGCGAGATTTCCCTATTATGGCCAATGTTATAACCTTACACAAAGTTACGTCTCCTTTCATTGTCTATGAATATGATACGGTAAAAAAATCGAATATGTAAAATTTTACAATAAAGTTCAATAATTAATGCTAACTTAAATTGATGTAGATACGCGTCATTTTTTCGAAACTAGTTTCATCATTACAGTTTCGTTAAGTAAAGAATTTACAGGGGACTCAATACCTTTTTATGACTTTAGGTCTAAGTTTGGCATTCTCTTCGATTAAACACATTTTGATGATTAATTTTTTAAGTAAAACGTTATAATGCTTTAATAAATATAAGTTCAACATGAAATCAATGTCCAAGTGCTACTTCGTGGAAACACAGAAAAGAAAGAATACTCGGTGATTTTCACAGCAGATATTTATCCGGCTAGTTTCGTCAACAAGTTGACATCTTCAAGCCACCTGAAGGTGTCCACTCGTTGATGAAATAAGTAAAATAAATATCTGCTGTGTAAATCACTAAGTATTCTTTCTTTCAGTATGTAAGAAGTTCAGTGTACAGAGTTAATTATTCTGGCATGAGATGATTACTGTTATTTTAGTCTCAAATACAAAAAAGGAGATTTACGTGATATCATCCGCCATTTTGCTCATTCCCTTCACCACAACTTAACGATAAGGAGGTCGTGCGGAGGTACGCTTGAATCCGCAAAATACTCCTACATTCGCATAATACCCACGCTCCTTTCACCGCTCTGATCCTCGTTTTATCTTCACTCCCCCCTGCGCATATTTCGCCTCTCCTCTCCTTCTGCCATTCTTTCATCAATCTGGTCACGTTCTTCCTCTCCTCTTTCCTCTTTGCCTTGCTAATTTGTTTTTTAGGAACTAGTGAATGTCTTGTTTTCACGCAGAGCTCTTACCTTCAGTGCGAGAACAAACTTTTTCTACATGGAGTTCAAGCAATTTCTTGCATCTCCATTTCAGGTGAGGAGGTGACGAGTATTTTAATGAACTCTGAGCTTCTTCAGCATTATTAATTAAGTCCTTATTTCCTCATCGATAGAAGAAGCTTTATTAGGCACCTTTTCCGGAGTGCTTATGAGCGGAATACCGAATGCATAGATTCTGTCTTACCCGACAGAGGACCAAGACATCTGCAACCTTTGGTAGGTTTTAACATGTTAGGTATCACACGTTGCTGTTAAAACTGTCCAAACTCTCTTTTATCTATGGATATTTGCAATTCTCAGATGCATTCTCAGATTCCCTCTGTTTCAGTAACTCACTCCAGCTGATATCATTACTTTTCTTTGCCTGATATATGGATGGTTTCTTTCATAGTCGACAGATTGATAAGTCTTAAAGATAGCCAGTTTTCAGTCGTAAACCCTTTTGTCATTCTTCTCGTCTTTTTTAATAACTACTGATTTTCATTTCGATTTTTGTATCATAATAATTAAGGTAAGGTAATAATTACTCTATGGCGGTGGCGGTAGTAATGGCTGTGGTAGGTGCCTCTATGTGGAGCATAACTTGCTTCGCATAGAAAGCGTTCTCTAAACAAGGTGGAAGAGACAGGCATAGTGGTTAGATTACCTGCCCAGAAAGTGAGATATATATGTACGATTCTCAGTCATTTCGCTTTTTTTGCATCTTTTATCCTTGGGAGGGAGTACTACATAATTTTATGAAAAATTAATTTCAAAACTCCATTAAATCATAAATAAATCATCGTCTTGATCATATATCAACTCAATAGCAACACTTCATCAATTAAGAGCTCGATTAACATATATTTTATAATTAATAAGGTTGATTTATGCAATTGTTATTCAATTGTAGTACATATTAAATATGTTCTCTATTAAAAATCATCCGTGAAAAAAATTAGTATCATGAATAATACGTGGTCGTAAAACGACTGTGAAAAGCACAAATTGTAATTTCACCAATATTTCTAAAAGAAAATTTCTTTTCTTTGAGTCAAAATAAAATTTCATAAATTTGCCATAACGAAATAAAAAGTGAAAAAAATTTCGAAAAATACGTAATGCGCTAAAGTAAACATGAACAACTTAAGCTCTCTACATACGAGTAAAGTGCTATCTGACTCGCAGCTCGATACTTAGGGTACAGTTACTTAGATTATTCCCTATCCAATGTACGTATCATTCTTTCGCTTTAGCTAAAATTGTATGTTTCTTCACCGCGACGAATTTAAACGCCGCAGATGTAATAATATTTTCCCCTTATTTCTGCTTCCTTGTTTCCTGATGCGAGCTCTTCTTATCGTTAAAGCGAAAAAATGGATCAAAAAAGCCTCTCTCATCTCGGCGCAATCAATCAATCGGACGCAGTAGACAGAGCCAGAGGGAGAGACAGTGCGAGAGCGATTAAAACGTCTAAGAGCTCCACAAAGGCCAATTTTCCCCGCAGTATTAGATCTCCCTTCCTCTCGATTGAGACTCAGTCACGCTGCCTGCCGCGTCTGCAAAGAGTGAGAAAGAGTATCTTCCTGCGGTCTCTTTTTACTCCTTTTTTATTTACGTAGCGATTCTCCGACGATCTCCCTGCGCCATGCACATCAAACGTTTGGCCTAGTCATCCCCGTCTCGGCGCTGCATGCCGCTATATTTTTCCCACCGTAAAAAGAAGCTGCTCGATATGTTTTCCTCCTCTTAAAAATTCGGTACGAGGCTCTTAAAGGGGCTCGAGAAACCATTAGTCACGGCGCGTCGCCCGCTGCAGACCCTCTCGGCCTTATCAAAGGGTTTAATCCTGAAGGAAGGGTTGCGAAGGATCGCCTCAAAGAGACGAGTGTTTCCCATTTTTTGTGTGCGAACTGACTTTCTCTCCCGCGGTGGCGCTATGCCCTTTCCTAATCCCTCCCCGCGTCATGTTAATTAATGGTGAGGGATTGCGCTGTTTTCGTCCGCTAGGAAGGCGTCAAATTGAAGATAATAAGGAACGCCGGAAAAAACGTAACGAATCGCTCCGCCTAGAACTTGCGTTTATTGTTTCGTTCCGCAGTGAGTGATGTGTTATTAATTGTGGGGTATTTGCAATTTTTTACGGCGGGATGCAGCAGGCATCCCGGTGGGATGCAGCATCGTTTCGCCCCCGTTTAAGTCCTGATTAAATTACGGAGCGTTTTGTTTCAATTCATAATTCAACTCAATTTCTTGCTGGAGGGATTGATTTGAATCAATTTACTTCCAGCTTTAACTGCTGAGAGAAAACTTTCTGATAACGTTGAATAACTTCTATTTGTAAGTAAATTTTATGAATATTTCCTTCAAATTTATCACTCTAGCAAACGAATTAGTTCGTACTCAACGGTGGTGCGAAAAATGGCAACTCGACCTAAACACAAGCAAATGCTCCGTAGTAAATTTTTTCGAAAGAAAGCAGTTGCGGCAGAATAAATCGTACAGTATTAGCGAAACGGTAATTGAAGTAGTCGACTCGGTAAAATATCTCGGAATCACTCTTACGAATAACATGAACTGGAGCAAGCATTTCCGTAACATTTGTACTAAAGCAACTAGAAAACTCGGTTTCATCAGGCGTACTGTCGGTAAATGTGACGAAAAAGTTAGAGAACGATGTTATTTTGCGTTGGTTAGACCTCATCTTGAATATGCATCAAGTATATGGGATCCGGCAAACGAAACATGCATCCGTGAACTCGAGAAAGTACAACGGAAAGCGATACGTTTTATTAAGAACTGCTACGATAAAAAAAGCAAGCGTTACCAAAATGCTATCAGATGCAGGTTGGGAATCCTTAAAAGATAGGAGACTAGAAGCTAGATTGCGACTGCACGATAAATTTAGGGAAAGTACGTTTGCGGAAGATATAGTAGATATTATATTTTGAGGTTAGGTGGAAGAGAGGCCCATATATGCCTAACCTCGCCAATAAAGAGTATCTATCTATCTATCTCTCTTATGAGACCCCCCTGCTACCTTGGACGATCCGACAATGAGCGCAAAATAAGAGANTAAGCAGCATATACGCTATTAATATTATGTAATCTATAATACTAACAATGGCCCGAAGATGACCATTTTAACACCACTAGGCCTGTGACGCCTAAGTAAAAATATAACGCGTCTGGTTACTGGTCACGAAGTAAACAAGAACATTTCATCATACTCAACGAGAACTTTCGTGCATGTCCCCAACTAATAAGTGTCAGATAAAACAAAAAATATGTAAGGGATGCTAAAGCTAGGGAAACATCACTGATTATTTAGAATTTTGAAAATTTGAGTTAAAAGTATATGCTCCAGAAGATTTGTAGAAATGTATTGTCTGTAGTCTATTACTTCACAATTTCATTGTCAATTTAAAAATATAACAATCTTCTATATAAGTGAATAAGTGGAGTAATTAATGAAAAACTTTAATATCGCATTATTTTAAAAATCAATGGATTACTGAAATCCCAAATTTTCTTATACGATTATATATTTGAAACAAAAAAAATGTACGATCCTATATTTTTTGGCATTATTATATTATTTCAAACCCCATAGATCCGGTGCGATTGCCAGATTAGCTTGTCAAGCTTCCATGTATGAATAAATAAAATTGCTTTCAGTAGTAGGTGAGAAACAGTCAAAAGACCAAATGCTTCTACCACCCTCTGAGTGTGATTAAGTCTCGCGGTAACTTAATTCAAATTCTTAAATTTTCTAGGTATAAAGCGTAGATGCACCTTTCGGTAAGATGGCGTGTGTTATTGGGAAGCTGAAAGCGCAGGGAAATTAAAGTTTTAAGTAAGGCTAATTATGGGTTGAGTACTGAAGTATACTCACATGCTCTTTCTGTTACTAAGAAGTAACCATGAAAGTAGAAATAGATAGCAAATGAAACGAAAATCACATTTTGCAGACTTTAAAATCCTTATTCCAACAAAGAGAAGAGTTGACTAGCTCCCTTGCTTACATAGAGTTTTATCAAAGTAATTATTTTGTTACCATATTAGACATCTTAGTTCATTAAATATACCATAAGGTGTGAGCCCTCTTCGCAGGGATGTAGATATGTTTTACATTCGAATTAATAAACTTATCACGGAGATAGAACGCGAATTTTATTCATTTTGCTCATATGTATTTTATTTCTTAATAACTTTATCTACTGTAGTCCAGTAGCTGTATGTATGCATTTTGTACCAGGTGTAAAAAATATCATTGTTATCTGAATTATTATAATACTTTTCTATGATACTTTCCACACTTTCCACTATGCTATCTTTCGTCACGATTTTTAACGTTAACGTTTCCTACTATTACCATTTGCTAATGATATTTTATTCCCAAGGAAAAGTTTGTCGTCTTTGAGTAACCCTCTCATTCCCTTATTTCATCAATTAATTTCATTGTGTGAAACGGTAGTTTGCCATAGAAATGTAGAAGAACGTTCAGATTGATCTCACCTATACCGTGAATCAGAACTATTGTTTTTCTCTTAAAATTATGGATCATATATGATTTTTATCAACACTTATCACTATGCTTGGAATTGGATGGTCGAATTATATATTCATCGAATTATTTTCCTAAGAAAAAGATATACTGTGGATAAATAGGCTGCAGGGTTACGATGTCTTTCGTAATTGCCAGCGAAGATAAATGTTTTTCGTTCTATAAAAAGGTATGCTATAATTCTTACTGAGTATTCAAAGGTCTCTCTGTCTTTTTCTTTTCTCAAAGAAATAGCATTAAAAATTAGGAAAAAGATGTAATTTAAAATTAAAGAAGATAGTGAAAAATCTAGGATAGGTTATGAAAATATATGCTAATACACGAATTTTCGAGAGTTTATTACTCTTTATAATCATCTTGTTATGTCTTCATCGGGCTCATTTTCCCTGCTAATCGTCCCTAACTTCATTTGACATAGAGAATGTTACTCTAATAATATTGTATAGTAATTTTAAGATTCTGCAAACTTTTACATCTGTCTAACCCTACGAAGAGCAGAGCCGATCTCTTATATTGTTATTCTTTCATAGGTTCATATTTCTCATGCTCGTTTTAAATTCTTCTTTTGAGATGTATTACTCCATAATGAGAATGTAAAATGGTAGTATAGAATTTTCTCGTCATTGCTTCCGCATCTTCCCATGAAATAAAATAAAGTAAAGCAGTATGCATTTCCTTAAAATTTGCATTGCATGTGATTGCACGTTTATTCATTCATCATTTGTCATACTCGAAAGAGAATATTTCTTTGCAATTACGTGCAGAATGTTTTAAGTAACTAATTTTTACCCTCGCGGGATTCTTCTATTCTTCAGGAAAGGGAATTACACGAAGCTGATCTCGAACCATTCTCTTCGCTTCTGTCAGTAAATTAACTTCATCCCATTTGCAATGCATGCTCTTCCACAGAATTTGCATTTGTTTATCTTTGCCGTTTATCATCAATCATCCCTCAACGTTTTTTCTATCGATCAATACGTCGACCTGATTGGGCCGGATATGTCATGGAGTTGACACTAAGTCTCGCGGAATCAATCGATCAATCCTCTCTGTACTCAACCCTCCTTTCACCTACCCAAAGCGTGATTCCACTTCCGTTCCGGCTATCCTCTTTCCTCATTATCTCTTCTCTCCTGCAGCTCTGATTATAGATCGTAATAATACTTTCACGTTTTGATTTTTGCGTTTTGAAATTATCGATAGAGTTTTGTTATTAAGTTTTGACAAGGAACGTAGCGTTTAAATTGCTTTTCGTAACGTTTAAATTGTTAAAGCGCCTCTAGAGTGACTTCCGACTTTATTAGCGCGGGTGGGACCGTCAGACCAAGAATAATTTTATTCCTTCTTTAACTTAATTTAAGCTATCGGTTCTTTATTGTTTGATGAGTTCATTAGGCTTATTTGTGAAATATTTACAGCATTTACATAATTTAGACTCGTTCGCGTAGATTGACGTTCAATTAGCTTTAATCATGAGCATAAAAAATGTTATGAATATTTAATCAAAGTATCTGATAAAGGTTTAAATAATCGAAACGCTCCAAATTCAGAAACAATATTAAGCAGCATATACGCTATTAATATTATGTAATCTATAATACTAACAATGGCCCGAAGATGACCATTTTAACACCACTAGGCCTGTGACGCCTAAGTAAAAATATAACGCGTCTGGTTACTGGTCACGAAGTAAACAAGAACATTTCATCATACTCAACGAGAACTTTCGTGCATGTCCCCAACTAATAAGTGTCAGATAAAACAAAAAATATGTAAGGGATGCTAAAGCTAGGGAAACATCACTGATTATTTAGAATTTTGAAATTTTGAGTTAAAAGTATATGCTCCAGAAGATTTGTAGAAATGTATTGTCTATAGTCTATTACTTCACAATTTCATTGTCAATTTAAAAACATAACAATCTTCTATATAAGTGCTTGTAAATATTGCGACGCCTGTTTAATTCAAATTGCGCCAGTTTCGTTAGTCTCCCCATCATATCTTAAATTAAGACGCAAACATTAATGGTTAACATTTCTTAAACTAAGACAGGTAGGCCTATCGTCTCTCTAGATTTCTATTCATCCCAGTACATGTGCAAATATTCAAGCTGCTGAAAACAAAAGCGAAGTCTGACAAATACAAACACTCCTTCGCGGGTGCAAAATTCCGCTCGTCGTGGATGCTCCCGTTCTCTGCTATTCTAATCTCAGCGTTGCCTTCCTGTCCGTTCTCTAGGGCTACTCTTGATGGATTCTTTGCCGAGTAATCCATTTTTCTAGCAATCCTTTATCTAAGAATCTATCCCGATGCTTCTTCAGTCGACAGCAGCCATTCCTCCGGCTTTCTCTCCGCAGTGATTAACACCAGTCGCGATCCGTCCGCACGCGTTCAATCTCAACTTCATTCAATCATCTCCTTATCGCTACACACGTTTGCTCTTTTCGTTTTCCCCATTCTACACATGCCATGCCTCCTTTCCTCCCTTTCAAATTCTATTTTGCTCCTCTTTAAATTTGCTTTTCCTCTCAAGCCCTCCAAGTAATTTCATAATTCGTAATTTTTTAAATATTTTACTGTTAAAAGTTGTTAACTTGGAGCAATAGTTTTTAATAATAATAGCCATATATAGACTATCTATTTTTATATATTTATTATATCTATTTTTAGTATCCACTTTCCTTCAGGTGGTTTCGTTTAGATTCCTGTAGAGCGTAACCTATGTTACGCAAATATTTTAGCAAGTGAAACTCTGACGGTACTAACAACTATTCTTTAAAGAACTTTAGCTACACTTAAAACGGGCTTTAACTAATGCCCACTTTAGGACTCGGTATTATAATATTCTTTTATTGTTAAAATTGAATATTATAGTTAATTTCCTGTATTTGTATTATGGATTAACATGGATATTATTTTTAATCTTCACTTCAACTCAAAAGACCATTATTTAATCGGGCCATAAAGGTAGCATTATTTAAAGTCCATTGTAAGTATTCATCAAATACCGGTCTTTGATCTTCTTATAATGGTTCACCATTTCTGTTCTAAGATCTTTCGGACTTCCTTTCTGTTACATTTATATTCGCAGACATTCAAGGCAATTACTTAATTAGTTCATGAGAATCCCGTGGCGTGCATCCCGAGAAAATAAGATTGGCATGAAATAACAATTTTATTATGTATGTTTGTAATCCCATATACATTTTCTTCTCTTTGTCATGGCATATCACTGAGAAGGCCGAAAATATTTAATACTATTTGAAGACAGTTGTTTTAACTCGTACTTCTCAAATGTCGTTTATTTTGATATTATAAAGTTCTGTTTTGCAAAAAACAATCGTGATAATCCCAGAAGACGCTTTGATGCTACCGTTCCAACTTTTACGGCTTATCCGATGGACATAGGAAGAAAACGGAAATCCAGAAAGAAACCGAATTCCCGAAAGAGTCAGCAAGTCAGTCAATCAAACTGCCGAGGTTGCTTTCCTCAGATGAAAATTTCCGTCCATTGAATCATTCTACGTTATTTAGTTTCCAGTTAGCAAGCGTTTGCGTGGGGTAGTGTTGTGTGCCCGATATTGTTAGGAAAGCAAATCAAGCGCCGGATGAGCAATCTTTTTGCATCAGATTTTGTTTTTTCGACAAATCAACAATTTATATTATTGTTTAACTATAATATTTTCTTACTCCTTTTAATTTCAGCGGTTAGTGATTGCTTTAGTTGCTGTATTAAATTAAACTTCGAAGGACCACTTTTAACTCTTCGGTATTAAACTAATTTGATTTAAATGAGGATATTGTAATTATCAAACAATGATAAATGACAATGATAATGTCATGAATCATGTATCAAAAAATGACAATGAATTGATCTCACGCCGTAAAGATGTGCTTCATGATGTACTAAGAGTTGTAAGACTTTGTAAGACGACCTTCGGATGACTTTTTCCGATGACTTTTACAGATGACTTTAGTGATTGCATTTGCATTTAGTGAGGATGAAAAACATAACGATTTTATAATAAATTACCCCAATCGTTGTTTGAAGAGGAGTAAATTTTTGTTTCGAATCAGTTTGATAATTGCATTATCCATAGTAATATTCTTTGTGTTGTATCTTACACTAAACAGTTATTTATTATTAACGTACATGTACAAGCAGTCATTTATTACTACCTTCATCTGAGGGTCCATTACTGATAATTGGTCATTTGAGTAGAATGCATGCTTAATTTCCGCTTGGTAATACTTTGATATTCTGATGTTCGACATCATACATTTTTTAGAGTCATTATATCTAGCTATAAAGAAAGGCAGAGCAAACAACGAGTACCAGCTAAATTAGAAAGCTCACTCAGGATCTTCTGTATTTCAATAACTTGAAAGTTTAACTCCAATTTTTCCCCGAACGCTTTATTTGTAATCATCTAGTCATTCACCCCGATACACTGCAAGGCCGAGTGAGCAAATCAGGGCTCCCATTAATCTTGCGAATTCGTCATACTCTCTACAAGAAAACTTTAGACGAATATAATGACTTTTCTGGGCTGCGCCTCAGCTCCAACGATTGTTTTGTTGTACTCATAGAGCAAACTCCGTACATCATAATTATATTGTCTCGGATAACCGCGCAACAATTTTCCTACGGGTCATTAGTTAGGTAAAGAGTAAGAGATGTGGCAAATGCAAACATAGCGTCTGAATAGGAAACTTGGATCAATAATGTCCAAGTTTTTGTTGCAAAAAATAAGTAATTCTTGAGTTAAAAAAATCGAAATTTATTGCTGCAACGATGATTTAGGAGTATAATTTTCCTAGAAAATTCTGAATGCAATTCTTATCTACTTCTTAAAAAGTGTTATTTGAAAAATATAAATCAGCATTCATACCCTGCAAGCCGCCATTCAGCGTGCGTCAGTAGAGAAAAAGTTATTTAAAGTTGAGCAAATCGTCCTAGTTACACATCACAGGCTTAAAAATGCTGCGCATGCACACACATTGCACTTTCATTTGCAAGTACATAAATCAGAATGAATGAATTTCTTTGTCCTTGTGATTGAGATATGAGCGCGCAACTTGAAAGAAAACCAGTGATCTCAGAGTGCGGACCGCGGAGGGAAGTCTTTATCGGTTTATTTGGTCTTATAATTATGTATATTTTTAGTTCAGTTGAGAACCAAAATAATTTTTCATAAATTATTGGATAGTTTAAGTCAGCGCCTCACAAATTTTACTTCCAACGGAGACCCTTTTATCAAATTTTAAGATATCAGCGGAACACCTAGGTTACCTTGTAATGCCGGTAAATCTTAGCGATGAATAATTTACCGTAAACGAGGAACTGTCACCTGTTTAATGATAAAAAAGTCAACTCGCAAAGTGGGGACTCTCTAACTGTAAAACTTCTTCTGATTCATCCGTCATATAAATCAAAGAGATGTATCACAACTTTCCTATAAATTTTCATATTTTTTCACGGGACAATAATGAATATTCCGCGGAACACGAGCGTTTCGTAGTCTAGATTAGGAAACTGAAGTGAAAGATATTATTTGGCATTGTTGAAAAAACTCTATCCGCAAGATTCGCGCGTAACTCAAACACAAAAATGAAAAAAAAAGTCTATGAACAAGTCCACAGTAATCACTGTGGACTACTGTATTAATAATAGTTTGATGTTTTAGTACATAAATAAATATTAATTAATGCAAAATTTCCCATTGTATAACAAAAACCTGTAAAACGCTTTTGTCTGGAACTTAGAAATCTTTTGCTTCAAACAAAAATGAGATCTATACGCTATTTTACGTCAGAAATAGAAAAATTGACAGGAATCCTCGCATGAAGCATTGAGCTCAGCGGGTACCCAATTAATTCCTCAGCCTCGTCTTTCCGGTAGAAGCGGAACGATTTTCCGAAGCGATTCTCTAACTTAATTAACTTTCCTCCAAGCCCCGGGCACGAGTCAAATTTTTCACCGCGTCTATGAAACTGATGCAAGCTTTTCGACATTCATCTCTCCGGAGAGAGAAAAAATTAGAAGGACGTGGAAGGACGTGATTCACGAGATAGCCTCCTCGCGAGTGATTTTAGAGTAGGGCGGCAGAGTCAATCCGTTTTCTTTCTCATCTCTTTCCCTCGGGTCCTCCGTTTGGTAACGCGGGAAAAGCGGCGGGAACGACCGTCCCTCCGCTAGGATTTATCGCAGAATCATGGTAATAATGCCCTCTCTCTGCAGATTCCAGCGCGAAACCACGCCCATTTCCATTAGTACCATCTCCCGACGTCTTGTTTTTGCCCCCAAACAAGCACTCCCGCCTGATTTGCTAACCGCCAGTGTCCTCTTTCTTCCCCACCGCTTCGCCTACCGAAAACCCGCCGATTCACCCCGCGAATTCTTTGCCCGTAGTGTCATTTCCGTGTCGCTTATCGCCTTTTTACTCGAGTGAATTCCCCTAAGTGTTCCTCCCTTTCATTCTTCTCTACTTCCACGCATTCTAACGTTCCGCAAAAATCATCGTAATTGCCCCTTTCTTGTCCTATGGGTTCGGCTCTGCAGGAGTTTTCGAGCGACGTCCTTTCGTTTCGCATTTGTTTCGAAAGCGGGCGCGGAGAATGCGAAGGAATCACTCGCTTCCCACGCCACCGATGTAAATATGACTTTCGACGTAAATGTACCGACCACGCGTCGCTGAGAGGGATCGCCATGCGTCAAATTAAGTTTAACCGCGCAAATTTGGACGCGTAATTGCAGGCGCTTGGCATTTGTTCTGGCAACATGAGTTCGTTCGCCGTGGGTGTCCATCCGGACTCTCATATCTCGTCTTTCTCCTACTTTCCGATCGAAAAGGATGCGTTTTGAAGGGAATTATCGATATTCAGTTTTAATGTTAACCTCTTTTAGTGATTTCCGATCAGGAATGACAGGATATTTTGGTTGGAATGCCAGATGGAAAATATTTTTATGCGGGTATGAGTAAT
Organism: Ladona fulva; assembly: GCA_000376725.2. NCBI lineage: Eukaryota > Metazoa > Arthropoda > Insecta > Odonata > Libellulidae > Ladona > Ladona fulva. The sequence goes on from KZ308310.1 coordinate 636,199, forward strand.
GTTCTAATATGATTCTGGTAAGTTTAAATTTGATATGGTTCCGGTTATCAACGTATTACTTTACGAATTGCGTAGTACTTAACGAATTGCTTATGGGTATCAGTGAAATACTAAATTTTAGATTTAGTAACGGTAAATAATGTTAAAACTTCATTTGTGGGAAATTCACAGTATTTCGGTAGCAAAAAGTGACCAAGATTCTAGAACTGTTCAATACTTGGAGAATTTTCCCCTGAGCATCTAATTTCCTTGGAACTGTAACATGTACAATATATGAAAACAGTTGATACTACCCCAAGATAGCTAGCAAATCTAACGATCAATAATTAATTTCTCACTTTCCCCAAAAATATAATAACTGATTTCAAAATAGCGAAATACTATTTAACAGATAGGATTGTTTCCACGCTCCAGTATTTCAGCCCCTTTTACATTTCGATTTAGAATATAGACAGTAACCTAATTCCTTTCAGTGCTTTCAATATTTTTTTCTATCAGCTCCCACTGAGCATAGTTTAGATAAAATTCATCTTCGCTTCTTCGCCTTTTGAGCATTGGTAGGCTTTCTACGTTATGAGCTATATTTTATTTCTGGAAAATTTATGCGTGCACTCAGTGGTCTGAGCCAAATTTTGTCCTATCCGTCCCCTTTCCATTAACATTCCCTGAGTAATGATCGCTAGCATTTGCTCGACAACCTTCCTTCGTTCAGGCACATGCAATTTATTCGACGCAGTGCTGGATAGCAGTCAATTTTTAGCGTCAAATATTTGCTCAGCAAGAAGAAATCCCTCAGGAAGAAACAGCACTGGAGATTAACTCACACTAATGCGCGTTCCAGAATGACTCGCTTCTGCTATTTGTATATTATTTCCTGATTGAGTTTTCCTCCTTGATTAATATTTTGTTATCCCCTTCATTCTGACGTACGCGCATCATTCATTCAAATTTATGTTAATCAAAATATTATTTACCCAAGAATAACCTCACTGACGTATAACTCAATTGGTGGCAGTCTTCCGATACGTCAGCGTCTAAAAGTTAAGAACAGACCAAGGAAGACGAAGCTGAGCAAATAAATTCGCATGTATTTCCGATCACTCCTTACCACTTCTAACATTTATTTGAAGACCAATAGTCTACGAATAACGTTAGGTTTTATCCAAGGATGTCATTCAATTCTCGAGTGAAAATGTATGCATTGAACATCGTGATATTGCTTCAATCGTTCCCTTGCATTATCAATATAGCTTATTATTCCAGATTGAAACTCCAATGATATTTTCTCTAGTGCGATTTCATTGCGTAAAGTTGGCAACTACATTCGAATTAATTACAATGGCTTAAACCACGCAATCAGTCCGAGGTGCCGACTAATTCTAAGAGGAATCAAGAGAAGCAGATGACAATTTTCTGCAATTAAACCATTTATCGAGTAAATTACTGACCATTCAATCGACTGAATAAGGGTGATTTGTAATTGAAAGCCACAGATGGTTCAACAAACTACTTTGAGGATACTTCTTTCAGCATGAAAGCCATCCCAATAAATCCGTTGGTTATTTCGTGGTTGTAACTTCCCATTTACTAGATTGAATGCTTTGCATGATTGATTTCATAACGAATGAATACAATTTTTTAATCATGAATTTATCTCCGTTATAATTATACCAGCTGTTCGTTCAGGAACATGCGAAATTCAGAATCGGCCCTTACATATCTTTGTCTTGTAAGAAATCTATTCTTCTAGAAACTGAGTAAAATTATGCTCTTAGGTTACGATAAAAAAGTTATTCATTTTTGTAAATAGATATGTACAATAAGTGTTATTGCATAGAAGAATTTTTAACATTTGAACAGTTTATTTCCCATTAAACTACTGACGTATATATTTCTTTGGACATAGATTTTCCCGCAGTCTAGGCTATTTATATCTTCTTGAACATCTAAATGCCTAATTTCTTTCTCACTTAGCATAAACTTTAATAAGATTATTAATATATGTTATATATTTATTACTATATATTAGTAACAACATTTAAATTGAATCATCGGAAGAAATATGAACGTGATGTGATAAGCAATTAGGGAAGCAGGACTTCTTTGTAGTTTAACTCTTTTGGTTGGCTCGTGAATTATCTGCCGGAATTCACGTTTCAATGCCTTTCCCTATTGCATACTTTATCCTCTCATAATCCTACATAATTACGGTATTTTATTATTTTGAATATAAGCTATAATTAAGGTGAATATTAACGCTTATAATATCCATATACACCCAGATATTTACTAGTGGGCGCTTAAAATCACATTTCCAACTATGAATATATTTCGTAACATTAGGCTTAATGCCTCTAAAGAGCTTTGAAAAATTACGCGTAAAGAATTTTCCTAGTTGCTGAAACGTAATTATCACGCTTATGAAGGAGGTCATGGCGTCTTTTTATACCCCTCTCAATCCGGCAGGATAATACCGGCCAATTCGAAAGACCCTGAGGTTATTTAACGGCGGCAATTTATGCGTCTAGAACGCTGAGGGCTCTCGCAGCAAATAAGCTTAATGGAACAGTTCTGTTGTGTAACTAATGCTCGCACCCTCTCCTTTTAGTTATTTTTTCAGTCCATCACCCACGTATCCAACACCATTTTTCTCAGCTCTCTTCCTCCAGGTTTTGTTGCAGCATTCTCAGTTCTATTCACCTTATTTCTCAACTCAATGGGTCTTGATGGCGTAAGGGTTTCTTAATGATAGATTCTTAGAGACTGTCGCCAAGGAGACAAAATAAACATATTTCATATGCTTTCATCCAAATTCCATGTATGCCAATATGACGTATATATAGCTTAAGGTGATCGGTATGTTTCAACCTGACGATCTATTTAGACACTGAATAGCTCTTTCTATTCTTCGATAAATTTAAAAAAGTTTATTTACTAGCTTTTCTCGAAGACAACTGGTAAACTTGGTTGACGTCCTCTACAAAAATGGCTGAACTTAATTAAAATTGAATTGTATGCTATATTAGTTGAATGTGTAGCCTATTTATATAAATATCAATTATGATAGAATTCACAGCTTGAAACAAAGTGAAGTGCCTAAAATATAACGTCACAAAATTCTATTGAATACCTTGTAGTTCAAGGGAATAACAAGAAGTCAATAACAAATAAGAAAAATTTCGTTCTTGTTGAAAATCCGTCCGTCTCCCTATCCCTTTTCTCTCCATGCACTGATCTTGATGTTTCCTCGCCTCCTTTATATCAGAACATTGAGATGTGTGTATGACATGAAAATTATTTGAATATCTATTTCTTGCATATTTAAACAGAAGATTTTTTATCAAATTTTCGTAAGGAATAGTAAAGAAGGTGGTGATAAATAACCTATATACACGTAGATATGGCGAAAAGCTGTATTGGTTTTCGAAAGAATGTGGATTATTAATCCAGTGAAAATTCTAACTTATTCTTCACTCTCAGGATGAGATAGTTACGTAATCTTCCCTTCCGAAAGCTAAAATTCAGACTACCAGCAGATGCACGTAAAAATTAGCAACGTTGTTTTTATTCCAGCGCACGTTCGAATACCAGAGAAGATTTGCGCTCGCATTCCATTCCTGCATTTTCGATTTATTCCGTTCCCTCCTTCCTGATTTTAGCTTATCGTTTCCTTCATTTTCTTTTATTGCGTTCTCTCCGTAAGATCTGTCTTCCTTTCCCTCACATTTCCTCTCTCTCCTCATCTCAGAGTTTATCCTTTGAATTCCTCCACCGCTAATTTTTTGCGCTTCTAATTCATCAACGTCAACTTTCCTTTTTCCGACGCATTCCTATCTTCACTTTTCTCGCTCCTCCGCCTTTTCCGCTGCGATATTCATCGCGCGCGCGCGTGTTCGCTCTTCCTCAGAAAAGAATTATCGGGCCCGACGTTGATGCTCCTGTTTTTTCTTCGGAAATCCTCTATCGTTAATATACGATTGTAGAGGATGCCATTTTAAAACCCGAAGTCTCCGATACCACTCGTACTTTTGCTTTATTTTCACTCGTAGTTTTCTAAGTGTTAATTATAGTTCGCGACAGATATATGTGTTAATTTCTTTCTCCACAAAATGGGTGAGCAGAATGAAATAGCTGAAGAGAAAGAAAAGTGGTGACATTCCAATGACTTTTAGAGAGCCTTCTAAAAATATTTGGCTTATATTTATGAAGCAATAGAAATAAACATTTGTTAAGGCTAATGCGTTGGCATTATTTTAGGAGTAAAAATGTTTCCTTCGGCTAAAGAGTACTTCTTTCTGATTTTAACTGTGATGAGGATAGGAATCAAAACCGGTAACCTATATTTATGCCTTTTGCTTTAACTTAAGTAGAATTAGGTCGCGAATGATTAGTCGAGAACGTCTTCAAAGTTTGGTACGGTGAAACTTGAGTTTAAAGTTTGAATAGGCGTTCTTTTCAGAGTCGAAGTAGCTTCGCAGTTCTCCCTTGCATTGTTTCAGCCTTTCCTAGAGATTTTCTCGAGGATATGCATAAGTCATTTGGCGAGTTTAATTAGATCAGAGGGGAGAGAATACTTTGCTCAAGTTCTCTACAAAGAAAGAAAATGAAACATGCCGTAAATATTTTGTCAAGCCCGTCGAGTTTCGAGTAAGTTATGAGGCTTTCCTCAGCACCTAATTAATAACTTTTGATTTGTTACTTGATAATGAGAATAGTTAAAGTGAGACTGGAAGGAAAAAGTTTTAGCTCAGAGAAACATCGTTACAACATTCACGCTAGTTATAAGTGAGAATTTATCACTCTTACACGACTCGTTACATATATGACTAGAGAACTGTTGAAACTGAAACATTTATTTAATGGCTCTTTGAAAAGAAAAAGTAAATTCATTGGGTGTTAACATAATTTTATAGCAAAAGACTAAATTCTAAAACTAAAAACAAATAATCGTAAAATGATTTAGCGTTATTAATGAAATTTAATTTGACGTTTCCCTATTTATGACACTCATTATAGATTATGTGCTCATGTAATAAATTTAGAAGCTTCAGTTGCCTAATAAGCCTCTAAATAGAAGAATATCTTTAAGTGACTGTACTTAAATAGTGACCGAATACTGTATTTCAACAATTTTCCTATGTTATGTTAAAATGTAGTACATATCTTTATTTTTGGACCAAGAAGTTTCATTTTATTCATTATTTTTCAGTATCATCATTATTATTGCTCACAGTAATATTTGTATCCATATTCCATCTCTTACATGTAAAATGTAATATTATCCGTAAACATGTAAATGAAGATATTGAACCTAATGCTTACAGTGGAAAGTGAACTCGTGGTGTTTTATCTATTATCTGTTAGTCTATATTGATGTTCAACCGATCAGAACAAATTAAGATCGAAAGAATGATTTTTCTGGTGAAAGATTTATTTTTAATTGTTTAAACCATGACGGTATCGAAATTAATTTTTAAGGGGATGGAATTATTTATGTTGGAGTTTTAGAAAACCGTCTCGATTGTTTCTTTTTATTTAGGAATTCAATTTTGGGCTAATATTACAGACAAGATTACTGGGTTAGACACTAAAGACAATGCATTTAAGCATTTGAAGCCAGTTCACATTTTCTAATTTCCAGAGATCAGGTTATTTCGTTCCGTTATACATTAAACATTGCAGTATGGGATTATTTACCAACATCATTTCCATAGCAGCTTAAAAAAGAAGTCCAGAATTCAACAACGAATTTTATTTCTATTTTTTTCCTCAAACCTATAAATTCAGAAGCTCCCCTCTAACATCATTCTACCATCGCATGATCACCCATATCATCCTCCCGCATAAGATCTCTTACTTTATTTACTTTCATCCCTTTTAACAAAAACTTAACACTTGTTAAAGCTTTAAGCATTTTTCTAGTTTTTAATGTCCACATTCTCATTTTTTTGTCTGTTTCCATAATTTTCGGGAGTTTTGAGCTTTTGGAAAAAATATCGTAATGATAGCCATGATGACCTCGTTTCCACATATTCCATTTCCCCCTCTGAAGTATCTGTTCCTTATTATTTTTAAGGGCGCATGCGGAAACAAAGGTTGATTATTAGAGGTGATCCCACTTGCATTCCTCGACAAAAGTTGAACGTGACACCATCCCCCTGTGTACTCAACTGGAGTGAATACCCTCCATGGTTTACCTTTCTACTAATTCCTACATCTTCGGTTTAATGGTATGATAACCCTGTCAGAAGCCAAGCTCCAGGCTATTAAGCTCTCAAAGGAGTAATTCAATATCGTGTCCGTAATCCAAGGAAGAATTCAATCAAGGAACAATTAACAATGTTTGACTAAATTTGGTTGGAATGGGAAGTAAATGGGAATTGAAGATTTCCGTGAGTTCAATGACACTGATGGGGAGAACTGAATTTAAGGAGGATTGAAGTCAATACCTCCCAAAAGCAGAGCTTTAACCTACGTTGTGAAACTAATGATTCTAATCATTGAATATTATCCGGCAATCATGCATAAGTTACTGATTAAATGGGTAGTTTCTGGGAAAAAGTTTTTTAAACATAAAAAGGAATAGTGCTTTCACGGAGAAAACAGCTATTTCACAAGATTGATATTACCATCAAGAGATACACAAAAGAAGGAATAAAACCTCATGAAGGTAAATGTCCTTGCATTATTGCTTAAAACAAATTATCCACAGCGAACACAAATTTGTGATAGCCAACGCCACCACGTTGCAGAGATCCTTTTCAAAGTCGAGAGAAAGGAATATATCTTACAAATGTTCAATGGCCTTTAGTGGTACCCGTCGATGAAATGGAATGACGTGGAATTCTGATAGTTTTGTCAAGAAACTGAAACTATTGAGAAGAATTTATTGATAGTAAAATTAACATCAGAACCACGTAGAAATTATTTTTTTTCAAATACTTTGATAATATAGTAATTCAGATGGCTTCCTCGCCTCGTCTTTAATTTGAAAGAGATGATTCATATCGTTGATGAAATAAATTATGGGGCTCTCTCTTGCAATAGTTAAAATTTTTTAACGAGAAAATCGCTAAATGCTCGACCTCGCAAGGCGAGGGACGAGAGTTGAGAATTCTAAACACGGGCTCTATTATATTAGAGTCGCGAATCACTCCTCCGTACCTTATCATCAGAAAAGGTAGACGAAGCTGCTTTATGGTGCTCGAAGAGAGAACTCTGAATAATGTAAACTGGGGAGTCTGAAGAGTCTTTCGAGTCGCGATCGGCCGCGAACCAAAATGAGACACCAGTTGGAAGAAATATACACATCGGCCAGTCATCGTTACTTTTCCATCAGATAGCCATTCCAATTCCATATTCGTTGCATCCATGTTTCCCTTCTTCCACTTTCTTCTTTCCTCTCCCCATGTCCTCTATTCCTCTTCTCTCTGTCAATATTTCTGTCACCATTTCATTCATACCTTCTCTTCTCATGTATTCTTATCTTTTCACGATAATTCTTTACTCGTTTCATTATCTTCATTGCTCACATTTCCATTTGTCGCCCATCTAACTTCTACAGCATTACTTCTAAAGCATTTTATGGAACTGTATTTGAGCAACGCATGCACTCCCAATCTTTCGATATTCTTAATTTTCTTTGGAAAAGGGAGACCGATTGCTTCGGAAATTTTTCAGGAACACGAATCGAAGAGAAGAAAACTTACCAAACGTATGAGCTAACAGTTAAAGCTCGACCATTTTACAGCAAATCTGATATCATGGAAACATCTTATCCTCGATCTCGCTCAAATAAATACATTAATCATTCGTCTATTTATATCATAAGCTGAATAATAAACCACGAGAAAAGGAATTCGTACCCGTGAAAATGAGTCTTAAAATGTTTTAGAAAGGGGCCTCATTATTTGTTCATGGCAAGCCTATGATCAAATACGGAAGAACATATTAATAATGTTCCAAAATCTCTATCTGTGCTTAAAGAGGAACTAGAGTAACTTTTACTAGTACAAAACGTTTCTGTAAAGTTTTTTGTAATTACACGAGAAATTAGAAGGGAAATAATTAAATGGGAAATACAATAGCTTTCTCACAAAGATTACCTCTGAGCATCTATCGCGTTCGTGAGTCACATTGTAACTTTCCTCGAGCAGTATTATTGCGGAGGGATCTGTGCCACAAAGAAAGAAAAAAGTATCTGAAAAAAAAAACGATAGGTCTGTCTGTACAGTCTTCAGCCCGAAGGCAGGTTTGAAATTCACCCCCTCCACCATCAACTACGAAAAAACTAGAGAGGAGGCCTAGGTGACTAGGCAAATGGGGAGTGAGGTGGTTTGCCATTGCATTCCTCACTGAGACAGAATGCTGTAAGCGGAACAAGTCCACGTAAGTGAATCAAAATGACTCTACGAGTGACACTTTTCGTAGCATTCAAAGTAGGGAAAGACCCTAATCAATGCCATTTTTCTGCATCATTCATACCTCAGTAGCTTTTATATTATCACAGCTATGAATAAGACGGAGACAAAAGTAAATCAAAGATACATTTTCTCTATTCTGTACCAAAAGAAAAATGAAAAATATTCCATTCATCAGGATATGGTACAAGACCTAGGCTTGATATGGTACAAGACCTAGGCTTGAAGGAGAGGAAATGATTACCTGCAGAGGTAAATAACTCCGGGATATAGAAACACTTTGATACGGATTAAGTGATCCCGTCACGTTTGTTATAGTTTGACCAATTTTTATTATTTGCCCTTCGAATAGTTCCTTTCCACATCCATTTCAGGTCTGTTCCTTTCTCTTACTCCTCGATCCAGTCTGTATTATTTCAGTTCCATTTAAATATTGTCCCTCTTCTTAAGTCAGGTATTAGATTTCCTTTATCTTCCCCCGATTTTTCCATACTCCCACCACCATCGGCCATCCTTTTCCGCAATCTTTTACCTCAGGTATTCCCTTTTCGCGCCCGCAACGCCAATGTAAATTAAGTGGGTTCACCGGGTGAAGCGCTGTTCGACAGACGCACTCAACCTGTTCGATTGTTACGTCTTAATGCCCTCGGAGATGTTGTTCTTACCTTTTACGCTGCTTACCTCGGCCGCACGGCGAACTCGGGGGAAAGATAGTGATTGCGTCTCCAATGATGGAGACTCCTTCTGCAGAGAAGTGGCGGGATGTTTAAGGATCCGTTCATCTCTCGCCGGAGCATGCTGGGCAAAAAATAAACCGAAGACGCTCAGTGTGAGTGCACTCCTGGATGCGAAATTACGGTAGCGTTGTCGTCGGAATCCGATGCCATAAAAGATACGTGCGAAGATGAGTCGATCTTGCCACGAGTTTTGAGATTTCCGAGGTCGGCGGCTTCGAGCGAAGAGCTTTGATGTGTTTTCACATCCCTCTACAGGTAGAGCTTTTTCGCGTTGGATTTTAAACAGCGAATGGCGCCGTTTGGAGGAATTAGTGGGAAGAATTTGGGATTTTTGACGGCGCGCGAGATAAAGAAGTCTCTTCGATATTGTTAGAAAATTGGTGGAAAATTATTCTTACGCAAAACTATTTTCAGAAATACAGAATCTTCCTACGTTTGCATGTTACAAAATGTTTGATTTTCCTTTTTTTGTCGGTTTGTATCGTTTTCCAGTCCCCGTTGTCGCGGATACAAGCTAACTTGCTTCTCGTTAGAATTTGCTAAGAACATAAATACTTGCAACTGAAAGGCAATGTATGTTTCTTGGTTCCTCCTCAGTAGATATGCGATATTTTCTCTACGAAATCTGATGCAAGTAACTTTGTCTCCAGATTCAGGACCATTGTTTCCTTAAGCGAAGGCCATGAAGTTAAAGAAAAATTTGCTTCTTAAGAGTATGATATAGTAATATCAAAATACGATAAAACCGTTTATTATTTCGTGTTCACCCTAGTAGAAGAAGAACCTCATGATTATATTACTGAAAGGCAATTTTTTATTTAATGGGGAAGTAACTCCATTACCTTTCTTAGAATATAGAAGTGCTAAGCAGCTTTCATGCATGTTAAAGTTCATTTCGTCCAGTAGGCATTTGTTGATTTTAAAAGGGCGATAAGGCACTTGGTAATATTATTTTGTGGAAACCGTTTTAATTTGTATGAAATGTGTTAAATGTCACCGGAGGGCAATTTGATTTAAATTCTTGTGTAAACAAAGATTAGAAAAAAACACATTTTATTGCATAAAAGTTAGTGAAAGTCCAGCAGCAGCTTAAACTATCCAATTTCAAAATTGTATATATCAAAAAATTTCTTTAGATTTATATTGGAAGGAGAGAGTTTATGGCGTTTCTTTCATTTTCGTAAATGGTTCCCAGTAATAAGTGAAATGTTAATTGTACAATTTACTTTAATGGAAAGAAGACTTTATCTAAATACTTAAAGATAAGGATTTTTCTATCGAGAGTTCTTGTAATTAATTGGAAGTGATCAAATATAACTAGGAGTGCCATGAGTAAGATTCCTAAATTGCCTTAAATTTTTGATAGTTTCACTCCCCTTAAAAATAAAGGCCACCAAAAGTCTTGAAAGAAGCAATACAAAATTGCACACAATATGTTTAAATGGATTATAGAAAGAAAACCTGCTTTCAAACTACTGTCTATCCTCATACGCACTAAGTTGGAGAGTCGGTAAGAAACCAAAAAGGATGCCAAGAGTGACGACAATCCGGAATCGTAAAGGTTTTATCCTGCAGAAAAACTGAGTGTTAACTTCAAAAGTATTTACGGGCCACAAAAGCATTTCGGGGGGTCATCGTTTGGGGACCCCGGCTTAAAGAAAAAATCAGCTAAGAAGTTGTATAGTTAGAGTGGCAAAAAGAACCAAGGGGAGAAAAACTCTATTTAGGGAAAGATTAAAATTGCTTTTCTTCCTTCTATCCATCCGTTCGATTGCCCATAAAAAAGGCGTTAAACGTCAAAAACATCGAGCGCTCCACTTTCCAACGAAAACCTCTCCGCCGCGTCGTCACCGCTCATTACCTCCAGCTTAATTTCTCCGTAATACCACTAGAAGGCAGTTAAATCGAACGTTTATACGACCTAAAGCCATTGGAAAGCGAAAAACGGCGCCAGGATCCGGCGGATGAGAAAGGGGAGGACAATGCCGCAATTTGGAGAAGTTTAAGAAATGGCGAAGAATTAGAGGAAGAGAGCTAATGAACTAGACCGAGAATTACAACATACAAGAAATACTCTCTTACATCAGGGGCAAGTAGAAACAAAGAAGAAAGAATCGTATTCGCTGTCATAAAAAAAGCGTAAGTTTTAGATTTTATTGGGAATTCGTTACAGTATCATCAGTAGCAAACGCTGTCTCAGCCATAAAATGCGACCATTCGAAAATATATGTATAAAATAATCGTCTCTTTAATTCTTTAATGAAATGGTAATTAAGATACGGGTAAGTAATTTACTGAAATGCTATTGAAGGAAAGAATATTTATTTATTTTTTATTTATTTAATTGTTTATTAAGCTGAGATGTCAATTTATTGAACATAGGAATGAGAGGGAATTTCGGTTGACTTTACGTGAAATTTGAGGAACGCGATAGTATTAAGATTCTCTTTCGACGTCAATTGAATAAAAGCATAAAATAAATTATTGAGCTTTGCAACTCTACTGCTATATATTTTAACAGCAATTTTTGCTATCGTACAAACATTATGAGAGATCTTTGACTGAATTTGAGTTACCGGATAGTCGAGTGGGCTGCGTGTTCGCCGCTGACGGGTTCGATTCCCGGTGGGAGCCCTTACATGCGAAATTACCTGTTGCAGAAGCTCTTTTAATACTGCTTATACTTAAAGATTGAGTTCAAAACGCATACATAGAGAAGAAAGAGTTTGTAGGCAGAGGGAAGGTGTATGGGAGATGGAAATTTATAAAAATGATTGATGATGTAGGCCAATTGTGAATCCAGGGTGGGCGAAGGGTAAATCGTAGATTTTACACATTGCTGCACATCTACTACATTTATAACGACAAAATGGCATTTTATAGGTTAATATGAGTTCGTAAGTTAGCTGTTATAAATCGCCCTCCCCCCCGTACCGTTCCCCCGCAATTTTTTTAGAACCGACCCTGGTATAAGGGCACTATTGCAAACCTGTGCACTTGTCAATGATATCGGGGAGAATCATGTTCATTTTAAGAGTACAACTAGCAAATCTTTTGAAAGTATGCATAGGTTGTGTTTATAGATGTTTTAAGTAAATGGAAAGGAAGAAATTAACAGTTCTGATTTACATGTAAATTCGTTCTGTTGTAAGAAATATTTCATACACCTACAAACAAACTAATATGTACGGATGAGTTATGATTTTACAAATCTGTGCCAACATGATAAAGTAAAAGTTGGTTGGTTGGTCAAAGTAAAGTTGGAAACAGAGGGAAACCCATTGTATCCTGAATGAGTCGTGAGGTACGTAAAAGATATTCCCGAATGGATCGACGCCGCCGCCTCGGACACCCTCTTACCCCTGGCGTGATTAGACTACCACACGGGACGCCTAATTGTTTCCCTTCAACCTCTTCTTTCCCCCTTATCTCTCATTTCACCCGCCTGTAAAGGTGAGCTATAGCCATCGTTGAGGGACCATTTATCCTTCGGTTAATTAATTCATGATAATGATCCGCGGTGTACTCTATCTTTAGAGATCGAAATTGAGTTTTTAAGGCCCGTTTCCTTTCTTTTTATTTCGTAACCTCTCCTTCCAAGCCGTTGCGTGTTAGCGAGCATGCAGAAACGGGCAGAAGCGAGTGTTAAGGAGAGGAGATTAAGTGGGCCTGGAATTAATAGGCGTATCATTAGTACGTGACTGGGTTTTAAAAGGGGTAGGGGGCGCAGAAGTTGGGGGAAAATATGCCGATGGTGGGAAGGAGTGGTGGACATCGAAATTTCGTAAAAGGCGGTGTCGCCTGTTGGCTCGACACGACTTCAATGACTTCATTGAAGACTGAGATCGCTCTTCAATCAGAGTTATGTTTTATATGAAATAGTAAAGGACCTTAGCACGTGGATGGACGTAATTCATTTTTACGACAAGCAAATAATTTCAATCATCTTCTATTTCAGAGGCATTGATAGACGTCAGATTAGTGTCAATCAGTAGTATAAATTCTTACTTACAATCATTGGTGAAGTAATGAGGAATGAAGTTTTGACAGAATTACTATCGTATTCTTAAGATGTCTACGTTACACTCTCGTTCAAACAAATGAAGTTCTATAAGCCTTATTTTTACTAAATAGTACTAAGTGCTTTCAAAATGGGGTTTCTATTCTAAGAATGGTTCATACTATTGTCTTGGAAGAAAAACCCTGGATTCCTCCTTAATATCACCGGTCTACATATGTGTGGCACAAATCTTATAGTTGCAAGCAGTGTTCTTTTAGATTAATTTTTCTACTTTATTTTTCCTATCACCTTATATTATGAGAATAATAGGTAAAAATATTGGGTGAATGTCTCTTTTTCCATATCCTTAACATGGAGGCTCGTATCAATGTTTTTCCTTGTCATGTTGAACTCTCTGAGTTCCAACAACTATCTATAAAAATTCCTTACCATAAAGCTAAGAAAGTATACTTTTCAACTACATAATTTACAACTAAAATGGGCGTTATTTATTTCTGAAACGTTTGTAGTGCTAATAAAACAAAAATAATAATCTTAACGCCTTTTTCGAGAAACTAAGAAATTTTTAACCATTCAGATATAAACCTCCCAACACTAACACAATAATTCCCGGGATAACGTAGTTTTTACGATCGCTTTAGATGTATAACTTTTGACTTTACGACCGACATCAGCTCGGGAAGAAAAGAAAATCGTCAAACTCATACTTAAGAGACTAGAGACCCTCTAACAACTAAACTCGCCTTCTCTCACTAAAATATCACCGTTACGTGTCAGTTCCTATAGGACCACGTGCCAACCTCCCTATAAATTTAAGAAACTGACCAAGAAATCATAATTCCAAGGAATTCGCAGGAAATGGCAAAACCTCCGTCAGAGAAAAAAATGAGTCAGATATTTATGAAAATGATATCAGCTAAAAGTTATGTGTGTGTAATTTACCAGCAATTTGCTGATTATCGAAGAGACATACAGAACAAAAGAGATTGTAATCACTGCGGAAAAGGGATCAAATTTCACTTAATGCTTCATTTTCATGGGCCTAAACCTGAAAACAATACATTCTCAAAGCCGGTTTTCATTCATGCTTTCCGGTTACGTAAGAAGCATTATTAGGGATAAATCCAGAGACAATTAATAAAAAGCAGCCTTGCTTACGTAGATCGTCGTCACAAATGATGTCTTGTTTACTACAATTTTCAGATCTTCACATTTTCTCATATTTATATCCTCTTTAAGTGATTCTTTTTCTCAAACATTTGATGATCATCAAAAGAAGTTAAAATTTTCGAATTGAAAAATCAATAAAACTACATTACTCAAAACTCCAATTTCTTTTCCCCACCATCCTATAGTGTTCAAGGAGAAGGGTTAAGGTGACTTGGCATGATAATGCGTGCACCTAGGAAAATTCCCAAGGAGAAACGGACATGAAAAAAGTCTGACGGAACCGTGATTCGATTGATATTCAATTTTTCGATATTCAATGGATAGAGCAACCGACCGGCAATTGGGAGACCCGGGTTCGAGTCCCGCTTCCGTCAGACTTTTTCATGTCCGTTTCTCCTTGGGAATCCTATAATGTTGCTCAAAACGACACATAATGGCACTCATACAAAATCTGCAACAGCAGTAATATTCGAACTGACTTCCATATTTGGAAGTTGCTATATAAAAATATTTTGATTTACTCTCACTCGAATCTAACATCTTGAACGTTAATCATAAATAATAGAGGAAAAATCCATGGAAATCTAAGCACGTGTTCCCATTCTCCACAATGCGAAAATGGTTTTTCACGGCTGTTAGTCGCATCGTTTGTAGATCATTCTCGGAAAGGATGACCTAACCAAAATATTTCGTAGAGGAAAAGGTCCTTAAGAATTCTTCTCTGGAAAATACGATATCCTGCGGTCGTTAGATCTCCGCGCTACTAATTATCCGGAAAATTCTCGACCACGAAGCCTTTTTCCCATCCTCGGAGACACCGCCGGTACACATCCCTCCCGCAGTTCTCCTTCATCTTTACGATCACTGAAAATCCCCCATCTACGTCCAGTGCCGTAAGGGGATCGATCTTCCTTTTTTATTTTATTCGCTCGCCCCAATCCAAAAAGGGGAGATGGTGACGTAAATGTCTCACGTGGCCGCTTTCGGGAGGTCCTAACCAACCGGAGTTTGGGTCCAAAGGGAAGGGTCGTTAAACGAGAAAGTGACCGGAGGATGCTCCACTAGGTCCTCTTTTGGCCCAAAAGAGACACTGGAAACAAACGTCCGAGCAACTTCACTTACAGAGCCAATGGAGAATGGACAAAGGCGGAAGGAACTCTTGTTTGAGAGACTTTTAACGTCAGGTGCTACTGACTGCGACTTGGGTAGTTGAAGTGGGAGAGAGTGGAAGGCGCCAAGGAGCGAATATAGCGAAAAAGTTCTCTGAGAAATTTGGAAGAGGCTGTAGAACGAAGATTGGAGTTTGGCGGAACCAACGGTTCGTATGGTTAGATGAAGCGATTAATATGGAAGTGTTACTGGAGTATACTTTGGCTACGTTAGCTTAAAAGTGAGGGGAATGAATTGTACCTTTTATATTCATTGAGAGAGTCGCCTGCTCGGAAAACTTCACAAGAAAACCCAACTTGCCTTTGCGCCAACGACACCACAATTTCATTGTGTAATCTTTTCATACCCATCAAAATACGGAATTAAATAGAAAAATAATTTACTTTTGTACTTTTACTAATTATATATAATTACTTGTGCTGGAGGTAGTTCTTAATAATTTTTCTGTCAGTATTCTTTTAGAATATGAGATCGTCCAATAATAATCCCGATAATAATAATAATAAAATGATTTCAGCTTAAGATTGAGAATAATTAATCTCCTTTTATATCCAAATTTATTTCATAGAAAGATTTAAAGGAAAATCTCTTGGAATTTTATTGCGGAAAATTTCAGCGTCTTATAAAAAACTTTTCATTGGTTTATTCGGTTTATCTCTCATTTCAATTCTCATAGCCTTTATGTTAACGAAACTAAATCACAATTTCATATCCATTAGCTTCTGATTACATGCTTCAAAAAGAGTCATTGGCAATAAATAAACACCTTGTTTGTATACTTTATTAAATTTAATATTCCTTTTAGCTAAGAAACAAGGTAAAACGAACTATTGCAAACTACAGTATTTATTACAAAACGACCACGGATTCGACTCATAGAGTAATCATCAGGTGATGAGGCTGTATGAACGTTTTGCAATAAGTATTTTGGTTTGTAAAAGTTAGCTTTTTCTTTATTACTTCATGTGTCACTGCCCAATCAATTGATTTTATTTCATGAAGTTAGTTTAGATTCACATGAAAATAAACTATGTTAAGTTCATTAACTGTTTTTAACTGTTTAACTGTGGAAGAATAAACTTGCGTGAGAAAGTTACAGATATGTTTTCAGCCTATAGTTCTATTTGAGAATTCATTTAAAAACGCAGGCGGATCTTCAAGCTCAAATAACTTCCGTAATTTAATTTTGATGGATGTTTGACACTTCCAGTATTTCTCGCGGAACTTTTATACGGCATATGCGCATGTAAAGATATGGAGAAAAATCAATAGAACAGCTGAATAGAAACGAATGGAAAGTAATTATATATAAATAATGTAGTAAAAAGAGTATGAAAAATATCACATTCTTGAAAAACAGAGGGGAAAGAAATACAAGTATATACATGAGGCAAAACGGGCGAGTTCGCAAACTTTTCGGAAGGAAACTAAGTCCGCAAAGTTTCTTTTCGTATCGAATTCGTCGCCATAAATTCCGAAGCGACTGATTGCCTCTAAATATTTTAGTGCACTGAGAGACGAAGGTAGAAAAGTAACGACCAATAATGTGTATTAGCAATCCCATAATTTATATTTAATCCCCTTCAGGGATAGTATCCTTCGAAATAGACGGAGAGAAACTCGAAGTAAAAACCACTGAGTGGTGTCTATAATAACTAGAGGAACCCATAACACGAGGCAGCTCATGAATGAAGATTTGAAGCGGGCAATAAAAGAAGTACTCCGCATCATCGGTCAGGAGAACGAAATCCCAAATTAGAATGTCCATCAGAATTGGAATGGAAATCGGAGAGACGATTTATCGCTTTCTCTTCCCAAGAGCATCTCAGGATACTTTAGGTTGAAGGAGATTTCCATATAGGAAACAGAGGAGCGAAAGCCTAAAAAACGAGCAAAGTCTAAGTAAATGAATACATTAATACACTATATAATCTGCTTTCTATTAAAAACAAAGTTAAAACTTAGTATACTAAATCAATATAAACTGATAATAAAACTTAGAGATTATATTTTGAGTTTCCGAAAGCTAGAAGCATTTAAAATACGACGAAGCTAAATATATTTCAGAAAATCTGATCAGAATGTTAAAAAATGTCTATAGGAAAAGTGTAATATTCTAAGGATAATACCTTTTATGTTTGATTTTATGAAGAATAAGCACTAAGAGAAAATTTTAGGCCTGCACCAAGCGGAAACCTATGTATGTACATACGTATATGCATGATGCTTACATAGTGTATAGAAAGCATAATGTAACGTTTGTTACCGAACCACCTTCTTTGTTAGTGGGACCACCATTTTATTATCCATTATCTTTTATTTTCGCATATTACTGGATATGATCCCAAGCATCATGCGGATATTTCAATTATTAAATAAGTTATTTTCTATGGATCACCTTCACATATGTACTCAATTTGACACCTTTTCTCCCATCTGCTCTTCTGTTAAATAAAAAGTACCTCCCTCTTCCACACTTGCATATAAATTTTTGTTTTCTCAAGGCAAATATAATTAAAAGGCTATTTTCCTTTCGCCACCCACTCATAGAATACTCAATATTGTAAATCCCAGTTAATTACAAGTATAATACAGTCATAAAAAGGATGCCGACGAAAAGGGTTCCCTACATAATTGGCACTTGCCTGAGGAATCATGCATGATCAATCGTATCTTGCTTAGTAAATAACAGAAAATTGTGAATATAATATAGTTTCCGCGTAATATAATTCAGTTCCTATGAATCCTTGATATATTGCATAACTTTTGTACATATATTAAATTGAGAGTGAGTAGAATATACTTTATAATGCCGCAACTACTTTCTTAGTGTCTTACTGCAGTAGATCGACATTGTACTTGTAAAACTGTAATAATGATCAGGGGCGGATTTAAACTATCAGTGGCCCTGGGCGCAATGATCACATTGAGGTCCCCACTTGGAATTATGAGTGAGAATTCGAATTTTTTTATAAATATACAAATATATATCCCATTGAAACCTCAGTCAGCTTCACTTCGGCAAGAATAAATAAACAAGGTTTGAATTACAATGTACAATTTCTATAAATTACAAAAAAATGTATAGATTTTACTATCTAATATATCCTATAAATATAAGTAAATATAAGTTATAGATTTGCTCAAGAAACATAAAATTATCTCTTGAAGCATAAAACGAGAACAATTTTACTGAGAATTTATTAGCACAGTGTTATTGATGCTTTTTTGTAGATGAGACCCTCGGCTAGTTGCTCTTTGTTATGAATCCTTCCCTGATAATAATTCTTGTCGATAATATGGAAAGAGGAAGATTTTAGTGGAAAATGAATGAGAGAGCAAAATTAAAGCGAACAAAGTGATAAAGACGCGTTAGAGAGAGAGTTGAAAGAAGTGAAGATGTAAAGTGAGAGGGGTCGCAACAAATTTTTTCGGCTATTTTTTCGGACATTTTTTCCGGACAGCTCTTGTGTTTCTTTATCGCGCAGCGTCGTAACTGTGCGGCGCCTCTCCTTCGCATGAGCTATTTACGATCGCTCTCCATCGCTCACACGCTCTCCCCCGTCACTTTTATGCTATCGTAAATTATGGCAAGTTTTGTTTAGCGAATTTTCCCTCGGTAATGCGGCTAAACCTATCCTTATTGCGGATTTAATTTTCAGCGCCCCGTCTACAACTATATATTTCGAGCTTCGCTTACAAATTGTCGGTTTTTTATTACTGACGTTATTATCAGCTGGACCGCTAAAAGCGTAGGGGATAGTTGTTTTCGGAGCGCCCGATCGAGGTTTACTTTCCGTACATTCCATTCATATGTTACACGCAGGATGGAAAAAATTCCTCACCACTGAGGTATTCTCATTATTTCTCAACTTAATGCTCAACGGTGCGGCTTCTGAATTTTATTAACGTAATGATATCATGAGAATCTCATTCTTGCCGAGTATTTTACGATTTACTGGACTATTTAAAACTAAGTAAATCACCAAAAACGTGGTAAGTTAAGTGTCACCACTAGAGATGAGAATGAAAACATTACTTTTGAAATTATCTAATGTATGTGATTATTTTTTGACTGTTTGAAATGAAGTGATATGCAAATGAGTACCTCCTAAGTTCCTTCAATATTGTGGTAATTAAGTTAAATGGTTTAAAATGGTTTATCATACTTGATAGTTATCATGTGCATAACGAATTATTTATAAATAAGGAATTTTGTTAATAATTTTAATTTGGTCGAAGGAATTTGAAAGAGAATTTTCATTAGTTATATGTAATGAAAAAAATGGGTCATCGTTACTATTCTGAAACATAAAATATTAAAAATTCGTGATTTCCAATTAATAGTCACATGAAAACCTTTTGTTAATTTTAATTTATAATAACTAAAGTACTCTAATGAAAATGACAAAACACTTATGTATATTTTTGATTGAAAAATTTATCTTTACAACATGATTTGATTTTAACCCTGACCTATGGAGGCGAGTGTAACGAAATCAATTTAATAACCGCTAAGGTTTTCTGAGGAAAATTGATTCCTCCATTATTACTGCGCTCGTAACATAAACAGTAGATGATGTGATATTTCAGTTTACAGCCTCCATCAACTACATTTTTTTTCTTTATCCTTATACTGAAGATAATTCTCACTTTTAACTATTTTGGTTCCATGAGAACGATGGAGAAGCTGAGAATGAGGTTCATAAAAGTCGTACTTACGAAACCGAACTAATAAATTACATGTTTATTTGGCGATTCCGGACAGTGTGAAGCGTTCATCAGAAAAACTCCACGCTCAGACACGCATGTTTTTGAATACTTATTTATCACTTTATTTAGAATATTTATTGCTTTCCGTAACCAGCTTTTCCCCTCAGGTATTTTTAAATCGAGCCAAAAGCGCTGTGTTGCTTCCAAAACAACCGCGGTCACATAATTCAAAGAGGTTGCTCTCTTTGAGAGCAGTAACATTAGTCTATCACAAAGTACCGAACGTGGAGGGTGGTGCAAAAAATAGAAGCGAAATTTTCGCAAAATTGCGAGTTGAATTCTGGGAAACTGTATCGGAAAAATCTCGCGAATCGTTTTTTTATTTCCACTTCCCTTTCTCATAAAGTACGCTGACGAGCGTTGGATGTTACGGATACAGCTTTGCTCTGCGAGGCTTATAAAGCTGTTTGAGCCGTTTCCCAGTCACATTTTTGTCCCGAATCGGGAAATAAATGTCGTAAAGTTAAATATTTTTGTTTACTAACGGTATACGGATGTTTCGATGAAAACTATATTTTTTGAGTTTCATAACTTCATCCTTATATTTTCTCTCGACACAATTTGAGACTAGGATTTCAGAGGGGATTAAAATATGTACTGGCATTTTTCGTTACGACGTTGATCGCTTGAATAATACTATTAAAACGAATTTTTCAACAATGATTAAAATTCTTTTGCGTGGAGATTTATGAGCAGCCGTATTCTCATAAAATATGAGAATTAACGTGGTTCTGAAGTTAAGGATTAATCGGACTGAATCTGTTCAGATGACTGATTATTTCCATGCAACGCCCTCTCTCGTAACACTGGTAAGCTAGAGTCGTCATCTTTCAGGATTGAATTGGTCCAGAAGTTAACGTCTGGCACTGCAAGTGATGGAAGCATGACGTTTAAGGGCAAAGTTACATGATAGATGCAATAGCAAAGACAAGAGTATGATATATCGTTCAAAAAGCTTTAGAGAGAAAGGAAGAAACTTGTAAAGCTACTCAATTGCCTGAAACCGAAGGGAAAAAAAAGATTGAGTAGCGAAACATTTGCTCTTCCGTTCAGCGGGAGTTCAAGGAAGGGACTGAAGCAAGATAATTTGACTTGGAGTAATATAATTAAAATGAAATTATTTTCATTGCCACCAAACTCAGCAGAACTTTGCTTTATAAATCTCAGAATTCGACGAATTGTGCAGAAAATATTCATCGAGGCCATGAAATACAGTTTTTAAAGAGCGTATAGCTATAAACGATGTCCCATAATCACTAAGTTGAACAAAAAAGAGCATTATTTACTTTGCATAAATACTACCGTAGTCTCCCAAGCATATTCTACGCTAACTCATCGTCTAGTAATCCCTAATATTCGTCTATCATAACTATAAATCAAATTAACTATTAACCACTTTTGGATAATTACTAATAAAAGTTCTTGATAACGATATCTTGGTCCAAGTGATTTGACAACGACAAATTTATTCAGTATACATCCATATAAATTGATTATTCTTCCGTATCGTATTTTCTTCAGCAAAATAATTTCTGTTTATTTAAATCAGCAATGGAGGTTGTAAAAATCTAGTAATTCGTATACCTTCCTCTATCAAAATAACCATTAAATTATGTTCAAACAATTTCATCTAATCATTAATTATTTATTGAGAATAACGTGTACGATATGTTGATAAGAAATACGTTATTCGATATGGTGATGATTTAGAAAACGTTCTCAAGTATTCCTGCAAACCTTCGTCTATCATATAGTATAAAATTATAGTAAGATTGTTTCTTCCGTCTCCCCTCAACCCAACTCTGAATTAATGATGTGTTGTTACTACTGTTTTAGGAAAATTAAAAACATTTCTCTTTACCGGGCTGCTGTGGAATATCGGTCTCTTTATTGCATTTTATATGAAACTGTCATTAAAAAAACATGTTCATTAGAAACTGATTTATAAACATTTTAAGAGAATTTTCCCTCTCGGAGAACTCCGCAGTGAGTTAGCATCTCTCAGAACAAATAATCCAGCATGAATTAAGGAAATGCTACCAACAGCGTCCCGAGCTCCCGCCGAGGGTGTCCCGACCATAAATTCGTCCCTCTATGTGAAAATTCTCGACTTTCGCTTCTTCCCTCCGTAATGTACGGGTTAAAATATCGTTCCCACTCTATCCTAATGCCCTACTACACAGCCTGGACACGGATCCATTCAACACAGATTTCCGGCATTTTTATTTTGCTGGCGAAAGTCCAGTTCCCCGCGACCACAAATGTGGACATTCATATTTACATTCCCCAGCGAAGATGAGCGGGGAAATCCGATAATGTCTCTGTCCTCGACCGACCGGAAGCGACAGTTGCCCTTATTTCGGAAAAAGTT
The DNA here is from genome assembly GCA_000376725.2 of Ladona fulva. Lineage (NCBI taxonomy): Eukaryota > Metazoa > Arthropoda > Insecta > Odonata > Libellulidae > Ladona > Ladona fulva. The sequence goes on from KZ308310.1 coordinate 658,861, forward strand.
CTCGTTGAACAAATTACCGGCGACCTGCGATCGTATTATTTTAATCGGGAGTAGGCGAAGCAAATGTACTCTCCGAACGAGGAAACGATTGATGAATTTCAATTTTTTTCCCTCTCTAGTCGACCGGTTTATTTAGAGGCTTGTCAGCATCTTTTTTGATGCGTGACATCCATGGATTTCCCATCGCTCCGGTACGATAGCTCAGAGGGAGTTTAATTTTAGAGATGCCTATCAACCTCTAAGCTCTCGGAATGTATGGAATATAATGAAGCAATGGGCTCTCCAGAATTAAATATCCCAGTGTGTGAAAGAGCATCGAAATGCGTGACGTCCTCAATTTTAGAGCGTAGAACCGGATATTCTGCTGTCCTGTTCGGTTAAAAAGAGCATTATTTCTAAGTTCTATTTTCAGAGTTGGCTGGAAAAGACCATCCAACTACTAGGGCGATAATGGCGAAAGTCGAAGAGCCATCAAGTGTTCTCCATTAATCTTCATTTTATCTCAATGTATTTTATTGGGCTAAAGAGTTAACTCGCGCTGAAAGAAGAACAGTTTTGCTCTCATTTTGGGTACTTGAGATACTTTAAACATGAAGCTCCTTACTCTTGAAGTTGTAAATGCATTAGGTACGTAATAAACGAAACAAAATCGATTACTAAAGTAATATGAAATGATGGATTATTATTATTTTGTCGGTTATTATTTAATTTCCATACATTATCATTATTGACGTCAATGGGATTTCTCATTAATTTCGTTAGTTATATATTTTCACTGTCAGCAGTATTTTAGAAATATTTTTATTCACCTTCATTCATGTTTCAATTTCCGCGCCAATCAGATATTTTTGCATCCACATTTCTAAATTTCAAATGATATGTCTTTTCTAAAACCTCCTACCATAAATGTTTACCTCGATATCATATGGTGAAAGAGAAAAGCATATCCCGGAGAAAGATTAATTTCAAAATATGTTATAAAAATTCACTAACTTTCATTTTAATTTACAATATAAGAAGAAAAAAGATTTTACCAAAATAATGAAAAGGATTATTTCTAAAATAAAAAAAATCAGAATTTCATTGATATAACATTATGTTTATTAATTAAGAAGTTAATTGTTATCTGAGTTTCTAAAATTATAGAATCTCAGCGTCATGCTCCAGAATTTTTTTGGAATATTCAGATTTTTACATTCCACTTTTCATTGTTATCTCGAATCAGGCAAATAAGTACTATTTTCCATTTGGCAATCTTATCTTTAAAAAAGTTCAATGTACAATAAGAAAACTCCATCTGATGCATTATTATTACTTGATACTACACAAATACACTCTTTGGTATATTTTCTTGTTGATATTCTAGCTCAGTTTTTTTCTTGATAATTTTTATGGGATAGAGCGTCAGAAATAAATCCTTCAATATTTTCTCACAATTTATCTTTCCGTTCTGGAATAAGAATGATGCAAAGTTTTAAAAAAGTAGCTCAAGATCTGAAGTGTGTCAAGGCTCCGCCATTAGATTTATCCTTTAACGCTTAGTAAAAGTGTTGGAAGTTAATAAAGCATCCATCTCACAATTATTTACAATGGGGATCAATCCTTGGTACCATATCATCTATCGCATCTCAACTGCACTCAAAATGGAGCAAATGTGGGTAAGTCTTTTGCTACGGTTTATCTGCCCAGTTTTATCACCTAACCATTTGCAAATGCACGAATGAATTCGTGCCTTCAGCAGTCGGGAACCTTTTCGTAATTGCCTGCCTGAATCAAATATCCCAACCTTCACATGCAACTATGGACACGCTCTATCCTTAAATTGAGCTTGTTCATCTGTTGCCAACGTTTGCAGTATATCCCCTTGTTCATTGCAGAATGAAACAGTCGATCATTTTCCTAATGACGCTACTCATTGGCAACCTCTCAGCCTCTGACATTCTCCCATACGATATTCGGAACACCTGCCTGTGCCACCAGCGAACGTCATGTTCACTTCCCTGACCTTTAAAAGGTCGATGACCTTCAACTATTGGCTTTATTTAACCATTAACTTGGATTATTCTTCATTTTAATAATTTTGCCATCATTTATGTTCTCTGAAATAATAAATGGCAAAACTGTGAACTTCATTAAAAATTCATTCAAAATTACTATTATAGTTCAAACTTAAGATTTTGGTGCATTTTCATGTCCTTTAACGCAAATTAAGAACTTCGTAACTTCGTAGACAGGCGTGACTTAGAGAAGTGTTCGATTTCCAATTCTGAATCTTTCTTCTGATTTTTCTTTTGAAAGCCTCACTTAGGTTCACTAACGTCTTCCAACGTCTCTTTACAATGCTCTTCCTGACTAGAGATATAAAGATAAAAATTTGAAATCAGCGAGAGAAAAGTTTTCTTCGAATCCTCGTGATAATGTACCGATGCTACATTTGTATACTTTTACCGTGCAAATTATCATTTTATCTTAAATATTTAAGCTGAATACCTTTCATTATCTTTCTTCTTGAAATCGGAGGAAAATATTTCTCAAGAAAAATCATTTACGCTGTCCATAGGGCTTCAAAAACGTAACAGAAGACTGCCATCGCCCATCGAATCGACATCCGCTTGAATTCGAAGGAACTTTTTATAAGCAAGGGATGTGATTGGTTCTTGAAGAATGTAACGACGCAGTGTCTTGAAAAATTAATTTGCGGTTAATACAAAGGGCAATACCTCTATTTTTCCGCTTCTACGCGTAGAAGAAGGTATTTATATAATGCTATAAAAATCATTTCATAATCCCTAAGACTACCACTGATTCACAATTTCATTAGCTTCCCAGCGTTCTGGAAGTAACGGCAATCGACTTGGGCTTTCTTTATACTTTTTGTTGCTTGGATCGTTTTCTGCAGGCTCCTGCAATAAAAAAAACCCATGGTTTCCCATCGCGCCGTTTTTGGCACGAGCTTCATCGACCTTTCGGAATTGGTTTCGGCCGACAATTGGAAGGCGATTCACTTGCATAAAAACGAAATCATCTCGTTCTCGTCGAGTAGCAACAGACGCCTAGCTACGATTTTCTTTCTTACACCTCCACGAGGAGCGGGAGAGGGAAAAAAAGTTTCAAAAGTTTTGAATGGAGGAAGGAGCAATTTGTGAGGGCGTCTTTGATAGATAGCCTTTCAGTCGCTTTTGATGCGTGCTCTCGAAACGAAACGGCACCCGGGTTTTGGAGTCATTCATCTGGTAATCTCAGAGCCAAAGATTCCCCGCGGGGTGCGAAAGGATCGGAATAAACAGTGGCCAGACGCTATGGAGGATCATCCCACTCCTTGACAGCCGAGATTTTCAGAGGCATCGCGAGAACGGTTGCTTCCAAAATAAAATTTTTGGAAACGCGCTTTCCAAAAATGTAGTGTTTCGAACTAATACATCTGAAAACAATTTAATTTTCCGCTCGATGAAATCGTGACCGACGCGCGAAGGATATATTTGGTAGAGCGTGGTGTGTTAAGAATAATGTTCCGACGGGTGTGGAGTGTAATAAAGCCAATTTGTATGACTTTCAAGCAATGTGAATACTAGGCCCAAACCTCCTGCACTTGCCGATCCCCTATATTAAAGAGAAACCCCTGGAAAGGTAGTCAGCCTAAAGCTGGTTGCTGATCTCGTACTCAGAAAATTAAAAAATCAAAAGAAAATGAAATTTTTTCCAAAGCAAGTATGTTGTGCACATTATTTATTTTTACAAGAAGACGGTCTATTCGGGTGGCGTCGCCGTGTATCTTGTCTTGAAATCGCTCTTTTTGAAGCAGAAGTTGTCGATGCGGCGATCGCAAATGTAGAAAAGGACGAAAATTCCATATTTTACATTTTTCTTTTCTAAAAAAGAGCAAAAATAAATAAAGGGCTGAAGACGAAAGCTGAATTTGATGCCGAAGATGAATTTCAAGCCGGACTGAACGTCTTTGAAGATGAAATTTTTTCATAAAGATCGAGTATGGTACTTTTCAATCATTCTTCAGCGCCAATAAGCTAGTCTCCAAAAATTTGTTTTGCGATTTTGGTGATTCCTTGTCAAGACTTATTCCCCTAACACAGTGAAATAGTTGAAAAATAAATTGAACAACATTAATAACCTTTAACTTCAATTCATCGATTGGATTGAATCGGATTTTTGACGAAGGGTTGGGTAGAACGATTCTGCGTCATTTCTAATAAAATTGGCTTTCTATGAAAAAATCGATCAAACACATAACTCTAAAAAGTTCAGACTGACATTTTCTTTCCGTCTGACATTCTTTTATCTCTTCTCACTCCTCCCAGTACTTGCAGTTTTTACTTTTCGTACTCATTGGCCCCAATCACACCCTGATTCATTATTCCCATGTGTGTTACATACAAAATCTATGAGCTGTTAATTTTAGAGAAATAGACCTTTTCTCAAAAAGTATGAAATATACATTTCAGAGACGTTTTCAAATAACCGAATAGCAAAATTTTTGTTTCCTTTCCGCTATTTTTGGTTATCTTTAAATTACCAAATGTCCTTGCGCAAATTTGGATGTTAACTTATTGGATTAATTTCTTTGCAATTTGTTCCACTGAAAGTGTTCTTCAATTTGCGTAGTGATTGCGTCCAATGTCGTAATCTTGCAATTTTTAGGTGAAGTTAGCCTATGAATTATACTTGCATAACAGAATGTTGTCTCTTAGGGATCTATTTCTTAATTAATAAACGTACCTAAAATATCGAGAAACATTTCAAACTTTTGATGGGAAAATTTTATTTTACCAAGTTCTTCATTTCATTGGTACTGCACAAAGTTCAATCTTAGATTGAATGACGATTACTCTCTCCAAGATGAGACACTTCTAATTTTATGATAAATTTTCTTTGTATAAAATGTTGTGCCCAGCAAATACTTGTGAGTTAAACTTTTAATATTATAGTTTAACAGTGGTCTAAAATCCCATTGCTCGTATTTTCACAGGCCAAATAACATAAATTTATCTTCGAGTTTTCACTAATACTGATCGTCTGAAAATTTCAAAAAGCTATATATTAAGAACAACCTGCGTAGATCGATTTGGAATCAAATTAATCGAAAAAGTTAAATCCTCCCAAATCTTCTTAAAAGTCAAAAAATTATAATTTTAATCTAATTAATATTAAATTTTCATTTTCTAAAAGGAAAAGGTTACAATAATTGGCTTAACTGTCTCTACAGAGTTTTAGTAAGTTAGTAGTAAGCCTACAGGTACAATTTTATTCAGGTTTACAAGGAATTAGAAAATTATCAAAAAAAGTAAATTCATATGAGTTAGTTCATCCTATAACGAAAAATCTAGAAAATAATTTTACCCGATTGTATATGGTAGCCATCCTTTTAGAACAACTAATCAAACATAATCACTATAGAAGTTTAAAATAAAATATACATTTAATGAACGAGAAACCATGGCTTGGACTTAAACCTGCCGCTAAAGTAACATAAGGCAATAAAAGCAATAAATATTATTGTATTATGTAAGTACTGTATAGTATTAAGTACTTGAGTCACGGGAACTTTAACAGCTTCATCCCACGACTGGCTCTATGAAACTCTGATAACAACAGATCGTCTACCTTATTCTCAACCATTTCATAGCTTCCTAGCTGAAATTTTGTCTTCCGCTAATCTAGCACAACTTCCGAGCAGATTCTAAGATTTTTGGTGATAAATTAACCTGGATTCACTGTTCTATCTTATGAGTTACATAATTCATTTCTTTCTTTGGAAATAGGAGGCCATACATCTTTTCTTGAAGGTGAAGTAACCGGAGAGTAGGCGGAGCGGAAATACGAACCCGATACCAATAACAGTAAGGTCGTGATGTGGGCAATCGATTCATCACCCGGACATAATAAAGAACTCGCCCTCCGCAATGGACTTTCGGCGGTCATGGGAAGCGCATTTAGAGATAGCAATGAGGGAGAGAGATGAGGAGACGCTCCAAAGTGAGGTCAATAACTGAGGAAGAGTATGTAGGACCCCTTTACTCCGGTCTCTGCCAAAACGAACAGATAATATGTTCTTTATCTGCAATTACGCCTAGAAACGGGAATATTTTAAACTATTTTTTTTCTACTCTAGAAATTTTATTCGTTAATTCTCTAGCCCTAACATTAAGGATCGACAATGTAAAAATACTAAAAACAGTAAACTGCCAGAACAGCTCTTGTGAGTTGGAGTAACCAGTAAATTATTTAATAAAGAAACCTGAGTAAAAATTAATGGTTTAAAACTAAATCATCGCGTAAAATATCAATTTTCGTTTTCGAGAATGATTACCGTAGAAATGCGGAAACGAAGGTACGAGCGAAAAAAAAATTAGAGTCCAAAGGAAAAATACTACATTACAAGTATGATAATGATCGCGTTAAATGTGGAAAATTTTATTTTATCAAGGTTTATTTCATACGGAAGTTTTCACGTTAAGGGGATAATAATATCATTGACTGAATCATAGATTAACGCAATCCATGATGAAAGTAAACCATTGCGTTGCAACAATAATGCCATTGTGCAAAAATGAAATAATGTTGAAATTGTCATTATTATATCTGAGGAAAATGCTTTTTTATTAAGTTTAATGTCTGATACTAAAAGTCAAAGTCGGCAAAATTCATTTCAGTTATAATTATCTTATAAAAGTAGGGCGTGCTTCATTTTTATTATTTTCATAAAAATTGTAATTCTTGACGTATTTTTAAATGCGTTTTCCGACAGTTGAGTAACCGTTTTCAACGCTGCGCTTTGTAGTGAATAGTCTGCTCCAAAATTTCCTTTTCACCAGAGAATAATTTGCCCATCTCATTGGGTGGACAGATGTTTTATGGGAAAACTGAGGAACACATCAATTACTCTACATTGGTCTCTGCTATATTCTTAAGTCGAGGATCACTTCTGATGGATGTTGTCTTTTCCCTACCCAGTGGCGCCAGTGAAACCCAGATTCTCTTATTTACTGTATTTAAAATTCTCTAATCCTTTGAAGGAACACCCAAAAGAAGATTAATAACTTCTGCCTTTGGTGCCTGACGCCCCTGTCTTCTTTAGAATATCCAGATTGCTCTCTCCGAACCAATGAAGCGTCTAAAGATAGAAAAAGCATGGTTTCTATTTAGGTTTTTGCCGATAAAATATACTCCGGGGGAATGTAAGTCGACAGCTTGGCAGGAGATGAAAATTTGAAGTTAGCGGATTTTATAACTGGTATGAATATTCGATCGTTTTCATCCTAATTCAAGGTCCAGTCAAAAGATTTTCAATAGTAAAACACATTCGGATTCATTAACTTGATAGCAGGTTAATCAAAACAAATCGGCTGAGTTTTCTTTTCGGTGTTCTTGTATCGATAGCGTTGAGATTACAATAATTCTCAGCGAAGCTAAAATTTTTAGATGAGTTACTTGTCTAATTACTTATTAAATAAAACACTATATCGCAAGAAATTATACCGAAGTAAGAAACAAACAAATTCCAGGGAGGTGTAACACAATAGAAGAAAAACATCCTGCAATCTGCAGTCTGTGAGTCAAAACCAGAAAATTTGCTTGAAATGTTACCTACACCATGTTTGCACCCTCGATTTGCTCGACTTACTTCTCATCATGAATCATGAATTTGAATGATTCTTCAGTGGTCCATATTCAGATTTTTTAAATAAGAAATTCTGTTGTTAATTCCACATAAACTTACTTAGTTACACACAAACTTAGTTTACGTGAAATTAAAAGCAGAACTCTCATATCAGCTATATGAAAGAATTCCATTAAGTTAATCCAAAAACTGTATCGTCCATATTCAATAGTCAACAGTTGGAGATGGTCCGATTAACTATTGTTATTAGTAATATCATCTCCGGAAATTTATTCTTTTAGAAATAGAGTGCTTAGGTATTTCAGAAGTCAAGGATTTTTATCAAAAAGAGAGAAGCAGTCGGATCCGAGAAAAAACTTAAATACATAATAACAACATTACTTAAATACCTTTAATGGACTTGCTGCATATGCTTACCCCTGTTGTAGCATTGCAATCGTATCAGACTGAGACTTTAGTGTAGTTCAAGTTAAAGGTTTTGGTTAGTTTTTTTAACGCCTAATCGAACAGAGTAATTATCATGTTTAAGAGGCTGTGGAAAATTCAATCTTCAATCAAAAGACTATCTCTGAGAACTCCGGAGCATATTTTTCATCGGTGCTGCTCGACCAGGATCATCCATTTTCTCAAATGCAAAATCATTTTCCTAAAATCACCTGTCATATAGTTGCAGGATGAATCTTATTCCCTTGTATGAGAGAGTGTCGAGAGGTTAACGAGATGTAGTAAAAGTCAAAGTTCGAAGGTGATGGTCGCAGTCCCACCGTTACGAGTAAATGGCAATCATTTGTCAACCATAAAGTCCAGCTTGAAAACTCAATATAACGAGAATGAAAATATCTCAATCCATAAAAAATTTTAAATGGATAAAGTCTGGAATTGGGATATAAATTAAATATAAATTAATTATTATTTGTTTAAATGCAAATAAAGTTTCGAAGTATATTAATTTTTCGTTTGAGCCCCTCTTAAAAAAAGTACTCTTGGTGGCGGTATAAGTATATTACAGAACCTAGATAGAAATGTGTGCCTAAAAAGTAAGTACCCTTGATCGTAAAATATGCTTTATATGGATATATAAACCAAACCCATAACTAATATTTTTCAAGTGAAGACAGAAATGTGTCCAAGTTCCACAGGGTAACTTTCATAATAGTATTTCCTGTAGAACGATATATTTATTTCTGTCTCCAACTTCATGAAATTCCACTCTGTTACGACTGAATCTTTGACTGTAATGTCTTCAAATTATTTCAAGTAATGGCATCTCTTACACTGGTTCCATTTCCTTCCTACTCTCTCATTCTAAGTAGTATAGTATTGTTAAAAGTGCTTCGACAGCTTAGGTCATTTCTCATATGCCACCGCCGGGAGTCGAATTCGGGATCGCTTTCATCGAAGTCGACCGCGTTGCCCACTTAGCTATCCGGGAGCCCCTCAATCTAAGTAAATTACCGAAAAAATTATACCTAATAAGCTAATCAAAACTCATTAAAAAAAGACTTATTTGATGTTCTACAAATAGTAAATAACTCCAGATTCTTTTTTAGCTTTAAATTATAGTTTTTTTTAAATCCGTAAATATGATACATATGTGTATTTGATGGGCACGATAAACCATTTTGTTTAGACAATCAATGCTTATGAAGTAATTTTTATCTATCTCAATTTTTTTATTATTATATATTTTAACTTTCCATGAAGGTACGAACTTACAGCGCAACAATTTTGCTGTCGCAGCATTAAGCTAATACGGAATCATTAACCGATAAATGATGTCAAGCATCCGCTGTGCCCGCATTCAAACGCTTGGTTGCTCAATCTTTGCAAGTACTATCCTCTTTCTTATCCATGTAATTGGCACAGCATCAATATTTACTTACACTATTGCTTCGGAAATGAATATCCGCTATGAATTTCCACACACGTACGATACTCATTTATAAAGGAAATTCTTTCCTCTCAATTCGATTCACCCAAATATAACTTCTGTTTTGACTTTGAAAAATATTCGTAACCATCGAGAGGTTTTCGTCTGAACTGTAATTCTCCAGAATCCATTCAGTTTTTGCTATCAGCGGAGGCACTTCGGATTAAGGGGAAGAGTGGAAGGGAAGAAGTGTGGCTGACATGGTGCTATTAAGGACAACGTCTGATACGAAGACTTAATGGACGTGTTTACCTCCTCCGGAGCCTCAGATATATTTCGCGTTCCATAACCTGTCACCCTGTATTTTATCAACTTCGGTGGACAATTTTATTTCACTATCAATACAGTAATTTTCTCTCCTTTTTACGTCACCGTTCCCTCCAAAATTCTCCGACAAATTTTCCGGAAAGGGACCTACGGCATTTTGATAAAGCTTTCAGACTACGAAGAGTAGAGTTTCCTATCAGAGCCAGTGCCTTGATATATTTTTGATTGGAGTGGCATAAAATAGATTTTACGTATGTGCTAAATTATCTTTAAAAATTCATAGCTTTTTCCATGAATAGCATCTCCAAATAACTGATTTTGTTAAAACTCATAAAAATTGAGAATGAAAATTTGTGAAGCTCTCCTCTTAATGTTCATTGAACAATTATGAATATTTGTATAATTTGTATATTTGTAAAATTTGTTTCCTGTTATTTCCTCGATCTCACTTAGGAGAGTGATGAATCTCAAACACTGAAGTCGTTCGTTCGATTCCCTCGTGATATGTGACTATTTTGACCTCAAAGATGACCATGAGGCATAAAAAATGTTCAGAATCACCAAGTTTGACTTATGCGAGAATCGTATCTTCTCATGGAAGGTCTATCCATCACATTTCTTTCTTTTTCCGTGCAAGCAATGATTTTATGTAAGATTATCTTAATTTATTTGAGTTTATTTTTTATTTAATTGAAAGAATTAAATGGTCTAGTATTGGTTTTAATATTCATTTACTATCAGAGAAACCGATCAAATAATTCAAAAGATATCAATTATTTAATTTTTATGTGTGTGAATAAACAATGAGTCAGATATCAGTGCACATTGCAATTTATTATTCTTAGTTTTGTTAAATTGATATTTTTTATACAATTGATTATCTAAGGTTTCGAATCTAATTTTTTTTTCTTTGTGTCAGGAAAAATTTTCCATGGGTTAACTTATCATACAGGAGATAAATGTTTGCACCGTGCTTCAGTAGGGAATGCTCTCTCTTGAATGACAATGCCTTTAGTTATCCTTATTTAAAATGTAAAGCCAGACTACCTATTTAAAATCATAAGCAAAATTCAACACATACTCGTATATTATTTCCCTCAGTTCTTATTCAACTTCGATCACCTTTTATACCATCCCTTGCCTAGTCTTGTTGGTTTTTTTTGCGCTTATATATCCTTCAGAGTTCTAAGACAACCATGCTGGAACAAGCGTTAATTGATTTAACTTTCAAAACGGGATTATAATTTTCTTGTGTACATTTGTTGCTGTTGCCTCCTCTCAAAATATCAACGTTTCTTCATAAGAAATCGTTGCTAGGTAATGCTCAGCTTTTCCTGAATGTGGACAAGAGAGCTTGGTTTCTTGGCTTTGCCTTGGCACCTATGTTCTATGTCTAATGATTCATTTTTTTCACAGGATGGCTGGGAGCTATGTCTACGGCAGTAGCTCTTTTCCTTTCGCCTGTAACCATCGCCTTCTGCCGTCGGAAGTCGACGCGAGTTACGGCTGTGCTGGGCGGTCTAGTGACAGCACTAGGTTGCCTATTCTCTTCTTTCGCATCACAGTTCCATCAGCTCTTCTTCTCCTACGGAGCTGTCGTTGGTAAGTTAACTAATAATAAAGCGAATTTCGTTGGAGTTCTTTAATTATATCTTTCTTTAATCAGGGTCTCTTGACCTTTTCATAATTTTAAAGGGTTGCTCTTAACCTTATCGTCCCCATAATCATTGAAACTCTATATTTACTTTTTTTAAACTCTATATTTACTTTTTCTTTAATCCTGGCGCTCCTAAGCTAGAACTTCAACGGATTCTTTCGTGATTTTTTCGATCACTTTAACTCTATGATAGACTCTATCCAACAGGGCAAATTGTTTTCGTTTAAATAACAAGAATTAATGGTAAAAATTTTTCATAGTTTCGACTCAAAGCCATTGACTCAGCTTTAATGCTTATAATCAAAATAAGGATTGGTCTCATGCTTCATAATAAATATAACACAGCATTTAAAGGTCATAGTATGGAGAATATTAATTAATATACTCCATTAAATTTTAAAAAAATTATATTTTCTTTCTGATAAGATATGGCGTGAAACAATTAATTGATAAAGCAATTGGCATAATTGTAAAATGTGATATGCCTCTAACTTTTAACTGAACTGCAAATTCATTCTTACATGTATGTTCTCTTTCATATCCGCTGCATCTCTTTGGATGACTCAAAGGCGTGGGTGTCGGTCTCACAAGGGATACGTCCACTCTCATGGTTTCTCAGTACTTCAAAAGGCGGAGAGAGTTGGTGGAGATCTTCATAGTAGCTGGCAGTGGAATAGGTCTTGCTTTAATGTCTGCCTTCATCAAGTCAGCCATCGGGTGAGCCAAAGTTCCCCTCCGCGATTTCATTTTCACGCTCCAAGGAAAATATTACGAAATTTCAAACCAAAAGCAATTAGTCGGATGAATGAACTTTGAATGTCCAACTGGTCGTTTCTTAGATAAGGAAATCGTCGAATTTGTAGAGCAGTTTTCTTCATGTTAACTACGGTATTTACTAAGCCCTTTGAATTTTTTTATGGTCAAATTATCTCAAGGGTTATCTCAAGTTTCAAGCCGATGTATTTTTATCGAGTAAAATTACGCTGCTAACTTTTTAGTTTACGCGATCAGTGGACTACGCGCAAATTCTCAGGAGATTTCTTGAATTAAGATTAAGTTAACTCTTTGAGATTATTTAATCTATTATTTAAAGAAAATTTTATTTGGCACTAAGTTGCCTGATTCAGTTATGAATAAAAACTATAAGAACGGTAGAATAAACTTTATGAGTAAAAGGTCATACGATTCATAAGAATATATTTATTAATGATAATTGAATATTTATTGGTGAGAATGACAACATTTCAGTTTTGTAATCTTCCGCTGCGTAATCTGGGAGAATAACCTTGGTAGTCACAGAAGTAAATGTTAATATTTCTTCCTTACTGATAAAGGATGCGTTCTGCATTTTATGATTATTTTCTAATTCGATTTTTTTTTCAAATCAGCCGAAAGTCTGTCATGTCATTTTCTTTTTGGCATTTCAGCGCAATTGGTTGGCGTCTCGGTCTGCAAGCGGTTACCGGTGCCGTCTTCACCACCTTCCTTTTGGGCACTTTCTATCGCTCAGCCTCGCTTTACCATCCGCAAAGGAGAGCAATCCTCCATCTGAAGAACCAAAGGAGGAAGGTGAAGGAAAAACCCGGAGGCCACGCCGCGGCAGCGGCAGCTGCAGCTGCTGCGGCGGCAGCGGCCGGTGGTGCAGCAGGCAAGGGAGCGATGGCTGCAGGAAGAGGACGTTCGGGAAAACCGCCGTTCCTCGATTTTACGGCACTCAAGAGTCGCACAGTTCGAATCCTTCTGCTCTCCACTGCACTCGCTGCTTTTGGGATAAATACTCCAATTTTCTACCTCGTTAGTTATTTCCTTTGCATGCATACTAAAATAAACGAAAATATGGGGAAATATTCGATCTTAAATTCGGTTTCATCTTTTCATAGGCACATCAAGCAGAGGAAGAGGGCTTGGGGGCAGATACAGCAACACAACTGCAAGCCTGTTTAGGTATTGCATGGGCCCTTGGTGCTGCAGCATTTGGGGCTCTTGTGGTGAGACAGTCTCCAGACTGTCGGATAGCAAGGCACTACCTTTGTCAGGTAAATTCCTCAGTAAAGGATTACCATTCGATCATTTCTGAGATTCCTAATATCTGTTTCAGCCATTTTTTTCATTGCCATAAGGTCTCAAAAGTTATTTTGTAGTTGATTAGTTTTCTTGCAAATAATGGCTTTTTGGAGTTTTTCTCGAACTTTAATGTCTTACCACAGCCATGATCCTTTTCCTTATAGTTTTAAAGTGATCGCGACAATCAGCCATTGTATGATTGATTAAATTTATACTTATCATAAATGAGACTCAAAATAACTTTAACAGATAAGTCAATCAGGTATGAGGTAGAAAGAACTGAAGCTCCAGGTTATGGTTTCAAGTGCGAATGCTAGTATTTCCCTAATTTCAAATTAATTATTCGAAAGGATGAAATCTGTTATTTTGAATGAAGACTAAAAATTGGGTAGTAGTATTGTTAAAAGTGCTTCAACAGCTTAGGTCATTTCGCACGTGGGCCCCCACCGGGAATCGAACCCGGGACCGCTTTCACCGAAGTCGAACGCGTTGCCCACTTGGCTATCCGGGAGCCCCGACTAAAAATTATATATTACCATTATTTGATTAGGTAAATATGATAAACTACTTAGTAATGTATTTGGGGATACTACAGCAGTGTTTACTATATTTAGTCATATCGAACGATTGATACTACTTTTCACATCGGTAATGTGTGACACCATTAAACTCAGCTTGTTAGGATGATTGGTAATTCTCCCGAAAATATCTAGTTTTTATAAAAATTAATTTTTTTATGTTAATAACTCTTTTCTTAAATTCCATCAGGTATCAGTATTTGCATGTGGAGTAGCTACGCTAGCCCTAACGGCTGTGGAGGGTCGAAGGGGATATCTTCTATTTGCCTGTGTGTATGGAGTCTTTGTTGGGGGCTATCATTACTCTTTAAAAGTATATACGTACGAACGAGTAAGAGCAAGGCATTTTGCTCGAGCATGGGGATTTGTTCAGTGCTCTCAAGCCATACCAATTGCTCTTGGAGTGCCTATTTCAGGTAAGTTGATTGTATTTACCTAACAGTAAAAGAAGAAAAATAATTATGGTTAAGATTATTTTTCTAAATAAATTTATATCTACATATAATTGCATACCTCCTCTTTTTTGTGCTGATAATTATTTTTCTTTATTCCTAGGTTATATAAATGTAGGTTGTGGTGGAAAGGCAGGGTACTATTTCAGCTCTACCTGCATTTTAATGGGCAGCGTTTCATTATTCCTCATTGATGTGCACAGGCGAAATGTTGCCCGTCAGCGTCAAAAGCAACAACAGCAATTACAGATTCAACTGCAGATGCAAACAGCCCATTCCCCACAGCCATATCCAGGAGCACTTACAAATGGTCTCTTGTCACCTCCACCTGGTGGAACACAAACTCCTCTTGCTCTTGCAAGGTAAATAAAGTGATTTATCATCCCCAAATGAATAATTATCATAAATATGTACTTTTTATGTACCTATATAATGAGTAAAGCTTGAAAAAATGTTGGACCCTGGAAAATGGTTTTGCAAAGATAAAATTAGAAAGATACTTGCAAATAAATTCCCATTGTGCATCAACAGATATAATTTTAAAACAAATTTACACATGTCATAGTTTTTGAACTTATGTTGTGAACATTACTTTTTTAATGAGACCAGTTTAATACCACCCTCTTTGAAATTTTCAGTTATGAACATGTAGCAGATCTGCTCCTCAGCTATATTATTTGCTAAGAAATTATTGTATTTCCTCTAACAAAAAATATGACAATGTTGCCACTCGTTTTGATAAACTTTGCAAAAACGAACATTGTATTTTTATATATTTCAATAAAATTTTAAGCTAAGAAATTTGAAAAATCTTGAAGAGTTCACTTTCAAAAATGACTGATTTCCTCATTTATCGATATTTTATGGATGGAAGGAAATTTGGCCATTGATATATATTAAAGCAATGTAAATGTATCTTCTGCTGGTTTTCTTAGCTATACTCTACGATATATGTTCCAGTTTTTCTAATCAGTAATGATACCATATTTGTCAATCAGATCTGATGTAACTGTATCTATGTTATGAAAATAGCCTTGTTCCTGGTCCTCTTTGTGTGAAATTCCACCATCAGACTAATAAAATCACAAGCTAAAGTTTATATTCAATGATTTCAACTGCAGTTTTCAGGTATCTTATTGATAGGAAATTGATTGATTGATATGAAAGCTGGAACATAGAATAGTATTGTATTCTGGCAACACCCTCATCCAACTGCATGTCTATAAAGACAAATGATTCCCAGAATGAAAGCATTAGCCAATCATTTACTCATATTTTAATTTATACATCTATGAGATTCCTCATGAACTAGAATGGGCATGAGTTTTGCTCACAGCACAGCTCACAGCCAACTGCAACCTTGCCACAGACATAATGAAGTAACTATTATTTTGTCAGAGTGAAAACCAAACCAGAATAAAAATTACCATACTTAAACTTGGACAAAAATTATTTTAGATTCCCCAATGATTCTTGACTCTCATAAGAATTTATTATTAATCTCATTTAAGTAAATCAACCTTTAAATTTCACAATAAGTTTTAGGAGAAATTGCTAGAGAGGAAATGGAGGAATTTTATAAATAATAGGAACAATCAGCATTAGTTTTGCTCTAAAATTCAATTTATCAAATATAAATGGTTAATAGATTAATACAGAATTGTGCCAAAATTTTGTATTTTTACTGAAGCAAAGTGACAGGCTGAATGAAATATTTGCAATTCCATGCAAAAGATTCTCTGGTTTTGATTAGTTGATTGGTAACAGTTATGAATCTGTTTCAGTGTTATTTGTTTTGTCTTACTTATGAACCCCTCAAGGATAGAGTTGGTGTATGATACCGACTCCACCTTGAAAATTAAATTTAAATGCCCATTGGCCTTCAGGAAAAAGAGAGGTATTTCATTGAGCTCTGTATGAGGGATAAAATTTCTTGTTATCAAATTTTGTACCTTGAGCTTACTAATTGAGCAGCCTAACTTTTTGTTAAACTTTAGAAAATTTTTCTTAAAATTTGCTGGTGTCCCATTAAATTGAAATTAATTTAGAAATGGTAGTGAAGAAATTCCTTGAATAATGAATGGCTCCTTTTATGTACAGATCAGGAAAGCCTTAAAAATCATGATTAAAATATTTAAGTTTACTGACTCAATATACATATATGTATAATATAAATATTTATTCTCCTGAAACATAGGAGACGTGGAGGAGTTGTTGGTGGCTCTGGTGGTGAACCAGAAGATCCACAAACAAGACAACAACGTGAACAAGCAGAACTCCTCCTCCTGGAAAGAGAACGTGCAAGACGTCAGGCACAACGTCGCAGGCTATCTTTCACTGAAGATGACTTGGATGACCTAAGAGATCTTGAAGAACTAGAGGAGCTGGAAGCTGCTGCTGCAGCTCGAGCAGCCCTTCTGTCATCCCAACGTTCATTTGCATTGCTTGACGCTGCTGCAGTTGCCGCAGGAGGTAGTGGTAGTGGTAGTGGAGGACTTGGAGTTGGTTTAACCACAGACTTGACTGGTGCTGGTGTTTTGGTTGGTTCAGAGCTCAAAGGTGGTCCTGAACTAACCTGCATTTCTGAGGAGGGTATAGCTGATATGGATCTACCAGATAATCTCTTGGATGATTTAGACTACATAGGAGACTGTATCACTTCATGTAATAAGGTATTTATCTGCCCATGAGCTACTTTTAAATCAGTGTTAGTAAAAGTACATTTGACTGTTGTCTTTTTCTGATCTAGATTTATATTTGGGATATTCATTCAACAATAAGCTATACATTTATGGAGGAGCTCAATATTTTTAGCAAAAATTTTAAATAATTATAATAATTGAATAGCAGGTTTTAATTCACAAAACTTAGGAGATGCTTGCTTTCTGCTGCAAATATACTCCCCTTAGACCAAGATGCACTGTCCTATGGCTGCAAGGCATGCATCGCACCCATGCATCTAAAGGGTGGCAGCAGAAAAGTAGCCAATATTATTATAACAACAACGTTTCTTGTTTTCTGTGTGATACACATGACTTATCTAGGAAAGATTATGATGTGAAATTAAAGACTGGCAAACATTTAGAGGAAAGAATTATGTATAACTCAAGATAAGAAAGGAATATTTGTTCAGTGGATTTAATCAAACAATGGGAATCAATAAAAGATTTTCTGGTACCAAGAAAATTCTCTTCAGGTTTTGGAAAATATTTTTACTAGACTCTGAGCTTCACCCAATTTGCTAATAGCTTTACAAGTTTGAGACTTTTGCTGCTGAGGAACGATCATTCTCACAACTCACACAAATAATGGTTTTTCAAAGTCTTATAAAATAATTTTTACCTGCAAATCAGGAAATTTTGGTATTTCATTTTAAGGGGCAACAAACTATGTTTGCACCCAGGCAGCAGATAGGGTGGGCAAAGCTCTGCCCTTAGACCAGGGGTGTACAACCTTTTGAAACCATAGGGCAGCTTACAAATTTTCTCTGGAACGCAGGCCAGCAAAGATCCCTTGATTTACGCAACCCTTTTATTAACAAAACTAAAGGAAAAAAAAACCTTTGTAATTCTCCAACAGTGTAGGAGAATATAATATTTATCCACAATGTAACCGAAATACAAATGAGCATAGTAAAACAATGTTTATTTTTCAAACAAAAGAAGAAAACTTTTAATGTGAACTCTGAGCCTGTTTTTTGATACCAGAACACCTATATCTGGTTTGACGGAGGTAGTTGAGATGTAAAAAGCATTTTCAAGATGCTCATCTAAAATTTTTGTTCTAATTTTACTTTTGGTATGCTTCATATGGGGAAAGAGTTGCTAGTAATAGTACATACTCCCGAACAGAGATGTCACGAACAAGGCATGTTTGTGAAGTGCCAAGTATTTTTCTTTAGGAAAGCACAACTTATTAAAGTCCAATAGAGTCATTTGAATAAATTTTTCTTGAAGTTGAATATCTGGTTGTAACTCTACACATTCCATTTGCACGTTTGCCATCAACCTGTTAATGTCAACAGTGAATGGAATAACAAATATACTGAAATACAATTGGTGCTTTCTGAAATCTTTAAACCTATTCTCAAATTCCTGTAACAAAATAGCAATTAAGCCCCATATTCTTCATTGTTCACACAGCTTTTTTCAGACAATGTTTCAGATTTCCCATTTATTACCTATTTATAAAATTTAAAAATGTGTTAATATCATGAGGCAAAATAATTAGGTACTGTCCTTTTTGATTGTCAATTGTATAAAAAAATAACTGCTATCAAGAGCACACGAACAGAGTATATTTGATACAAAACAACTTCCACATGCTACATGTCACGTCGTGAACATATGAAATGGGCTGGAAAAAGGGCTATAATAAGGAAGTCCAAAATACTCGGGTAGTAGGGTAATTTTTTTAAGAAATGCATGGGTACTCGATTTCTTCAAGAAATACTTTTTAAAAATCTTTTGTAGAATTTTCATAATCATGTGGATAGAAATGGATAGATGTTTTCAAAGAACACTCTTTCTAACAAAAAATATCTTCAAATATTTTAAAACTTTTTCCACCTCCACAAGGACAATGCGAATGTCTTTGCCAGTTTGTCAAATCTCATCAAGGTTGACCGTCTCAAAATTCAAATTGTCATCTACCAGGAATCCATCACTTTGTGACATTTCTGGGCTTATTAAAAATAATTATTTTATAAATATGAAAAATACATACTTACTTTTTTGAGGTGAATAGACCTTTCTGGAAAAGAAAAACTTTTATCTCTAAATAACGGCCCTCAGCTGAAGGAACTTTAAGGAGAAAACATCATTAATTTGTCAACATTTATAGAAAATTTGTGTGATTAATATTACACTACGAGGGCAGCACAAATGGTCTGTGAGGGCTGCATGCAGCCCGCAGGTTGGACATGTCTGCCTTAGACATAATTAAGCATTTGGAGATGCCAAACCAACTTGATCTAAGATAAGGAGAAATGTAGGATGAATGTTTCACAGTAAGGGAAATTGTTGTGAAAGAAAACTATATTTAACAAACTCAAACAAGCAGATATGATGAAGTATGAATTCATTGACTGGAAATTTACTAGGCAGATTTCTTCAGAGACTAGGAGGATAATATAGGAGATATCCTAATTTTGATATAGAGATTTTTTTATCCAAGAAACATAATAGAATACCAGTAGCCACTAGCAAATTTAGAAATTTAAAAATGAAGAAAAATAGTTAAAGAGATTCCTGAATTTATAAACAAACTCTCCTACTCTTTGTCTGTTCATGTAGAAATGAATATGCATATTTATCATTAAATTTTTATTAAATCATAATATATCTTTAACAATTTGATATCACTGCATAGTTTATATTAGATCAAGAATTCATTTTTGAAATTCAATTTCTGATTCAACCACTTCAGTAAGCTATTATGAGATCACCTGTGAGGATTAGTTTTAGAGTCTATACCAAAGTAGGCTAAGATAGTGAAAAAGCTTTCTGTATTGGGAATCTATGAAAAGTTAATATATTAATAACTGAAGTTAAGAGTTGAGTAAATTAATTACGTAAATTATGTGTATTTCATTAAAAGGAAACAATCAGTAAAAATAGTTATAAGTTTTTTCTAAAAGGTCATTATGGGATATTCTTGTTTAACTTTAGCTCTCAAAAAGTAAAGTTTTGCATGAAAGTTCACTATATTAGGCAATAATTCTTCCACGAATATTTATTAACCTACTACTTCTATTTACAGTTTTAATTAGGAATAATTTTTTCTAACAGTCACATAATGGCATTTTTATCACATAGTGTATACTTTTCAGATTGCAAAGAGTTAACCGTAAGTTCATATTCAAAGCTGTCTTATTGATCATGTCAGAGGAAGTAAAGTTATGTAAAATAACTTGTCACATTGATTATTGATCACAAGTTTGTAGAAGAATATAGCATGTTTAATCCAATTACTAAAATAAAATCAGTAAGGCATCAGAAATTCATCCAGGGTACTTCTAGTAACTGGCTCATTTTTGTGCTTAATGTGTTTTTAATATTTAGCTTCAAGTTTCTAATGAAATGATTATCTTGTTACAGGTTGAAAACTACCTCATGCTCAGCGAGTTTGAAAACAACCTTATAGCAGAAATGCCTATAATCCTGGACCGTAAAGGAAGGCGCTGGTCACTTGCAAGACAAGGTTCCTCAGCGGCCAATGCTAATAATCAGATGTCAATTTTACCTCCTGGTTCTACGCAGAATACTGGAGCAACACAGACTGCTAGTGCAGATGCAAGTAGTGTGCTAAAGGTGGAGGAGGATGAAGGGGGAGGGGATGGACCAAGGAGGTCTCCAGTTGTGATTGTAGGGACAAGTGACATAGAGTATGAAGAAGATGATGGTAGAGAAGAGATACACTCTGAGGATGGTCTAGGTACACCTAGAGAAAGGAGGAGAAGAAGACTGTCGAGAGATGTGCCTCTTTTTAGGAGCAACAACTGGAGATTAATGTCTGGTCCAAAAAGAACTATAACAGTGATCGATGAGGCATCAGTGTGACCACAGTGCATTCCTTAGGTCATTAGGCCTTGCCACTGCCTTCCCACTGAGAGAATCAAACTATGGTAAATTGTTTATTACTGCCATTCTTTTTAATAACATGCTGACGAGTGCTTTTTTTATATTTTCATGTCAGATGAGAGAGCCATACATAAGGAGATAAAGTTTACTATACGTCTTGTCAGCAAACAGTTCTCAAACCTGTGCCCATGTCACTGTATTTAACTGAGTCCTTTGTCTTTAGATGTTGTTTGCAATATATGTAAGTCTTAGGTTGTTCAAATATTTATAAAATGATACTGAATAACATATATAATACCTTGATTAAATATTGAGGTAAAAATACTTTTTGGCATTTAAACTGTGTTAGACTCCCATTTTCAGATAATTCATATTGATCAATGCTGAGAATAAGTGTTGTTGAAACATGGCCTAACACACCAAAATGTTGAAATGAGGGATTGTATGTACACATTTAATTGACTTCATACCCAAGAATCTTGATCAGAAATCATTAATACTCATTGTTAATTTATAAAATGCCTTTAAGATGCCAGTTAGAATATTGTAAAGAACAAAGAAAGATATCATAAACTGAGGAAGTAGAAATTGCTCATTTGAATGAGACATAAAAAGTTATAAGTTCAATTTGAATGGTATTTTGTGAAGCATTTATAAATTTTAATAAGTTTTCTGCAGTTTAAATTTTTGTCCAAAATCTAACATTTCATTCCCACTACAAATTTCTTAAGAACTCTTAGATAGGAGAGAAATCCTATTGAATATGTTATCCAGAAGTCATGTAATCAATTTTTCACACCTAATCATATACAAAATTAAGTAACTAAGGAACAATCAGAACAAACAGTATTAAAATTATGAATTGAGTGTCATATACAAAGAGATTGTTGATTACATATTCAACATTCTTGGCTAAAATGAGAGAAAACATATGTAGACAATAATTACATAGCTTTTTAATCAGAAAGCTTTGTATGTATGTTTGTATGTACATAGTTCTCAAGTGTCCATTGTAGAAAAGTTACACAGTGATGAATATTGGAATCAGAATTATTTCTTATGTGCTTCACATAAGAGACTATTAATTTTTGTTTTTATTGTTTTTTTCCTTCAAAGCCTTAGAAATGATAATAATCTTCACTTGCTTCTCCAAAAGTTTCATTACTTGAGTTAAAATTATCACCTGCTAACCTTCCTGCTACATTTCAAACGATCATTTTTATATTTAATGATACTTATATTAATCAGTTTTGACAACTGTTTTAGTATTCATAGAATGATTGTTTCACTTGACATATCTCAGATTCTTCTTTGCAAACTAATTGGTTTTTCACATTATTATAGGAAATACCTTTAAACAAGAAGAAATGAGATTAGGTTGAGCCTCTATCCTTGTCCTTAGAGCTGTTCTACAGTTTCTACAAATCTTTGAAATATTAAATTTTCATTCATGATAGTATTAAATTAATCTATTAGAACATGTCAAAATCATAAGTATCAAACCTTTTTAATTTGGTAGCTATGTGATATAAATGAAAAAGAATTCTTTTGCTGACAGTTTTCATGGACCTTCATACTTGAGTGTCAATTATGTTTCACTTGTTCAATCTAATCCACTTCTAGCCTGATGTGTACATACTCCTCAACCAAAATCTGCTTTGATCATTAAATAATTAAGACTTCCAGATCTTAACCTATGAGGGATTAAATTATTATTAAAAGATTTCATTAAAATGGGAACAAGAATGAAGCTGTCCATTAAGAAAAATTGCTAGTAAGTGAGACTGCTTTAAAGTGAATATTGATTGACCTAAATTATTTGTGAGAGTTGGAAAGCAAAAATACTGATGCTGTTTCATTATTTTGTATATATAGCAGTGCATTAGCATCTAACTAAACCTTAGTGTTGTGATCCTAAGAAATTGTGATACTAATGAAGAGTATATATGTCAAAGATACTAATGAAAAATATTATGTGTCAGATTGCATTGCAGATATTTGAAAACAATCAAAACAGTCTTTCTGTGGTTACACTGTTTTAACTTTTTAAAAAAACATTAAATTCAAATTC
Organism: Ladona fulva; assembly: GCA_000376725.2. Lineage (NCBI taxonomy): Eukaryota > Metazoa > Arthropoda > Insecta > Odonata > Libellulidae > Ladona > Ladona fulva. The sequence goes on from KZ308310.1 coordinate 682,094, forward strand.
TAATGTATGAGAGAGCACAGCTAAGAAACTCATGATATCATTTAAATGCAAAAGATTGTAAATCAGGAGACATTATTTTGATGACTTGACTTTTTTCCAGTAATCGATTTTGGTTTTACTTAAAATTTCAGAAGAATCATACCTTTTAAGAGTGTTTTGATAGACAGCATATTAATTTTAGACACAGATTCATTACATGAAATTTTATAACCATTAAAAACTTCAAATCGTGCATTCCAAATTTTATTTTTCATTTCATTAACGAGTATGAACATGATGATTATTTTGTCTGAATCAACCAAATGTTTAGCTGGAAAGTATAATTTATTTTAGTTGCATTTTGAACAGACCCAAATTGTGTTAGAAATTGTCAAGACATGGGCAAAGACTCAAATGATGGTTGGCACATGGTGACTCAATTGTTGGGGTGCACATGGTTGTTTGGTGCTCTCTATGTGATGATATTACTAGAATAGGCTTGGAAGAAGTGATAATCACATATGATAATAAAAAATAACTTTTTATTCAAGAAAATTTTTATAGGTAACATAAATTAATGTTGTAAGAGCCATTATCAGACAGCAACATTTTCAGTGAAAACAACATTGTGGTACATAAGTGATGCTTTAGAAATTTTTATGGTGAAGTTATTGAAATGGAACTACATGATGACTAAATCTGTGGTACTGTAGTAAGTGTACTTTTACTTGAAGCAGCTTAAGTTAGGAGGGAATATTTTAAAAATATTTGCAGCAACAGATTTTGGACTTAAAATTAGAATTGTATTAATTGTTGGTTTAGACATTTTCATGATTGTTAAATTCTATAGAATGATTATAGTGGCAATAACTGTTGAGTTGTTGTGATGTTGTAAATTTTTGAATATGTTGTTATCAATGAGCAAAAGAAGATTGCTTCGTTTGCTAAGAATTATTTAAAGTATTTTAATATATATAACATGATATTATTCATAACATAATCACAAGAAAGGAAAATTATTCAAAACTGTACATTTCTAAAACTTTTATTGTAACAACTCCATCACTATTGATTTTTAAATTCTGTTAATTTAATCCTACGCAATGGATGCAAAGAAACAATAGCTGGTTGCATACAAATTTCTGTGTGCATGAATTCTAGTCATTTCATATCATGCACTTTCATGTGTCTCTAATTATTCAATAAATTTTAAATAAATATAAATGAATTAGGATTTTGTTGCCTTGATATCTTCATTTTAAGATAAGGGTTAAACATGAATCTATGAATTGAAGCAACTGGTCAAGTCACTGTATTTTCTTGAATCTTTATTAATTTAAACTGTATGACAAAATATTATTTTAACTGAATCATTTTCATTTTGATTTGTATTTCTCTGGCAGAAATGCATTTCATTCCCTTTAGTATACTTCATCAAATTTAACCATAAAAAAGCTGCATCAGGAGCATTTTCAGTTGAAAACTTGTGAAAAGTTTTCTTTTTGTACATTTAAAACGCCAATTGTCATTCCTATATAATTTCCTGGGATGTTGTCAAAGTATACTAGCCCCAGAAATTGTTATATTTATGTTTAGAATAAGGTGTATAGCACACATTTCTAGTCATGTTGTTTTGTTGTATGTATCAAGGTTATAAAGATTTATGAATTCAAAACTTCTTTTTGTATGTATACATATTTTGGCAGCAGGAATATATTTTCCATCCTTCAAATTCAAATTTCATGGAAGATTTATTATTAAATACTACAACATTGTATTAGATTGCACCCTGCTTTTTCCTATTATACCAATTTTTTAGCTATATAATATTACGTATTTTTAAAAGAATTATGCCAATACATGAAAATTGTAGTAGTAGAAGTGGGAAAACTGAGAGTAGCTTAAGGTGCATGCATTTCTTTGAACTCTCCTTAAGATGCCAATGTATAACAGTCATATAAAGATATATAGGTCACTTTTAAAAATGTCATTAAATGCAATATATGCAGAGAGCCATTGAAGTGCCTTACTACACAATAAAGTCTTATTGTAGCTTCTCAATAAAGCTTCATAGTTCACAAGTTGCAGTACTACAATTAGTTCCAACTTTGATGCATTTATAATTACATTATCTTTAAGAGGTAAATTATCATTCAAAAGGATGTGAAAAACTGCCAGAAGAGCAACAAAGGGATAAATAAGAAATATGCAGATTTTATAGTGATAATCATATTTTCACCATAAAAGTGATATTTGTTTTGTTTCTAGTCTTGGCAATTCCATTTTTCTACAGAATAAAAAAGGAGTACTATTTTCATCTTGCTATGCATAGTGTGTCAGAGAAGGAACACAAGCTTTCATTCTCTCTTCTCATCTACTATATTCTGTAATTTATTTTTGAAATGAAGTTACATTAAGAAAGGAATTAATAATAAAGAGAAGTGATGATAGCTTCAACTAAAAATGAAGATTTCAATGAGTTCCTGAATTTTTTTAATAAGAAATTAATGAACAAATAAACATAACAAATAAATGAATTTGTATGGAAAATGAGTGGTGTAGTCCAATGGACTTTGTTTCTCAACTAGCCAAGTGTTTTAAAAAATATGGTATCCTTCATTGAAAAATTTTATTACTACCACTCAATTTTCAAAAAACTATTGATTTAACCAACAGTATCATATATTTTATTTTTTCTCTATTGCAGCTTATTTCCTCTTAGGATCGATTTCAATCAAATGGGTAATAACAATTCAAATTCTATCAGGGATTGAAACAAAACTTTCCATTTGTAAGGTTAATTCTTTGCTGTTGAGATTGTTGCTCAATTCAGTAATAAGTTGTACTTTGTTGAAGTTGGTAATACATTTAGCAAAAAATAACTCCCAAAATGGATGTTTTATTTTTCTGCCATGGTTTTTAACTAAGGTATCAGATTAGTCTGTGCTTATCTTCTTCAGTTTATTCATGTAAATTCCAACCTTATGTTACCTATTGCTGGGTTATCCTAATTTATTCTTAGGTTAAGGTTTCATGGAGGGTCTATGGGGCTAAAGTCCCAAGATAGTTAAGGGGGTAATATGTTAGCCTTTGGTGAAAGTGGTTTCAGTTAGATTCCTAGAAGAAGCTATGACATTTATGCAGCATTGTACAAAATTGAAAAGCTGAGAACCAAGTATTACCCACAGTAAATGCCATTTAGCTAGGTCGTATTCCATATAAGGAAGCTGTGTCATGGGCTTCATTTATTTCTATCTATTTGGTGAAGAGATAACACAAGACTGAAAATTGTATCATTTTAGTTTTATGCTTTATATATTGATATCAATCCTCAGGCTCTGAATCCTCTGTTTTTTTAGTTATCTTTAATTCTTTAAAAAAAGGTGACAGAGTAACTAACTATAAATACACTGCTTTTATTAGAATTAATGACATGATAATTCTTTNTTCTTGCATAGTTAAATGACTCCAACCTCGCGCAGATATTCCCTGAAAAAAAATGCAACAGTATTTTTAATAAGTTAGTGTATATTGAGAGATAGAATAAAATGAACTTCATCTGCTTAAAATTATTCGATTGCAACAAAATTATCCATACTCTTCAATCCGTCATGAACGCTTGGAATGCATCAAATCTTACTTTTTCGCTCTCTCTCTGCTTACCATTTCCGTTGCGGTTCACTCAAAGATCTTTTCCGGGCTTATCCACACTCCGAATAAACAGCGGGTCCTTTCCGTTCGTTCAGATGACTAATTGCTAGATTAAAGACGTTGCAACAGCTATATCAACCACAGTATGTTGGAATACTCAACTTTCTCTCATTACAACAGATTGTAAAGTTTAAGTAAATACTTACGAAAGAATATTCACCATCTTTGATACGTTTTCTGTAACTTGTCTGCTTTGAATCCTTTACCTGACTTCACGGCAAACACGAGGTACGTGTGCTGACTAGCTAAACTAGGTGACTAGCGAAAACCCTTTCTTCGAGCCTCATCGAACAATGCCCACGAAGGAACGAAGAAATCGTTCCGCCTGCAACAGCTCCCTCTTAGTTCCTCCGAATATGAAGAACGAAAAAAATATTTGCACACCGTCTCGCGTTGGAGTTCTCGTAGAACGATATAATTCGTCCTTTAAATCACAAATTTTAAAACCGCCTTTAACGTCCTATTTCGAACGATAAAATTACGCATCAAAATTATCACATAAATATAGCTATATAATTAAATTTGATTTCACAATGATATATTGGCTAGGTATATTTGAACCTGATAGGAATCAGTGACAGACTAGAAGGGGGGCAGAGGTGGCGATCGCAACCCTCCCCCCTTATGACTTTGCTAACCAAGCAGTTTGGCAGGGACCTGACTAATAGCTAAAGCAAAAAATTCGTAGTTATGGGCTTGTATTAAGATGTGAACGTGACAAACGTGCACTCTTTCCGAGGGAGCTGTATTTATATTTACTGTCTTACGATTTGAAAGAGTTGAAAGTTACCCTGTCTGTAGTGGTTAGAGGGAGTTCGTAAGATTGAAGAATGCACACAAGGGCACCGGAGAAACATCCCGGTTCAAAAGTCGAGGAAGAAATCTTGTTCTAATACAATCAATACTAAATTGCTAAACTGGAGCAAATTTTCGGACCCCCTCCACAGGCAATACATTCATACAAATAAGTTTTCCTTTGTAAAATAAGAATCAGTTATTTTAATTTTTATTTAGACTATACAGTTATCACTAACACGATGCACTCAAAGCTTGTTTCGCTCAAACACTCAAAGTTGATGTTATACAACATAGTACATAGTCTGCATCTGTTAAAGAAAAAATACAATGGTATTTTATAGTAACAGCATAAACTAGAATACTGAAGGAATCATAAATTTCGAAATAGAAAATTGGATTTTTTAACCTCCCGTATGATGCTATTCAGCTCCCAAGATGTGGTAATGCAGCAACCAGATTCTTCCTTTCACAAACTTCCACGAACCTAAATCAAAATAACCAATATCTTAAACTTTCGAAAGACTTCTACAGACTACCCCGTCGGTCGCGTAAGTTTACTCTTATTTCTAGCAACGTAAGTATTGATGTGATAATATGTAGAGCATATTTCTATACACAATTGACATTCATTGATACATTGTCCAGAATAACATCTATTATCAAATAATACATTGTCCATAATAACATATCTATTATCAAATAAATTACGTAAAATTTAGGATAAGTCTTTTGGTAAATTTTGCAGACTTCAGCTTGAATTCTGAGAATTTTATAACTGCTTCCAGGTATGTAAAAATATACAGTCAAGCATATTTCATTAAAATTTTATTTCGAAGAAATGCATCAAGCTACATATACATAAGCTACATATCAAGTAGCAAATAATTTAATGCCAAACGTTCTCAAGATGTAGAGAGGAATAGCCATGATCCATTATTTGCCCCACTGAACAGGACTGGGGACTGAATCCATAAAATGGATGATTTACCTAGAAAGAAAAATTTGCGGCAATTAGCACTGGTAAAATAAAATCGATTAATAATAATCTTTGATCTTTCTCATATAATCGACAATAAGGAATGATCGGGAAAGAATACCAGTTGGTCAAAGCAAATCAAATTGCGAGATGGATAAAGAACAAATTATATATAACTAAAAACTAGAATATACAAAAATTCACCTCAGCAAGAATCAATAATTAATATGTTACGCTACAGAAAGGAAGCCGAACTTCAAAAATGAAAAAGAAAAGATGAAATGAATGTTTTGTGAAGAATAGTAGGAAAAACGAGACAATATAGATCACCAAACAATCATAAAAGATACATGCAAAGTACGTAATAGATGTGAACGATTACAGCAGCACATTCCCGAATGAATGAAAGAAGTTCGTGAATGTGGCAAGAAAATAATCCGAGCACGAAGAGAGTGGGTCGCCCGACGAACATCTTAGTAGATAACACCAGCTGCTACGTTGTTAAACCGAACAAATACTAGAAAAGTTTAGGTACAATTCGTTTTGACCCATCTTTGTAAAAATATTTGGTCAGTGGGTCGTTTGCAAAAATTGGCAAGGAAATTTAAATTTATGTTTGAATCATAATCTCGTAAATCAACGGTTCACTAACTACGGTCCATCGAATTCTTTCATTCGGCCTGCGAAAACATTAGAATATAGCTAAGCTTTCGCTTATTTATTTTCTAATGCTTAAAGTAATTACTCATAAATATGTAATTACTCATAATCAAACCAAGAATGACATTTTTCGAAAGTTACATTACGTTATTGAAACATGCATACGTAATTGTGGCCCGCCAATCTACGAGTAATATGCCATCTGGCCCGCCAAGTAAAAAGTTTGGCACCACTGATTGAAATAAGATGTAATCAGATCTTCAAATTAACTTGAAAGCTTTCTCACATTGTCACTGCCGAAATTTTAAACTGTTAAGTGACATGCCAAGGAACGAGTCCACCTCTTTGTCATCTCATTTTAAGTAAATCACATTTTCGGCCTTCCTTTCCCTTGAATACCACCCACCGATTGCCATTCTTAAAACCAATGCACAATAGTTTTAAAAAACTCAAAATGATATAATCCATGATATCCAAATCTTTCATTTCAGTAGTTAAATTAAAAGCTAGTATCCTTTCAAATGTTCAAACACTCACCTCGAATGCCCCAACGTCCTTCAGCATAATCAAATGGTCAGTAATTCCCTCCTTTGTACCTTTCCAATACAATCAAGTGGGATTGTTGACCTTTTTTCACACGTTCTCCATTATTTTAGTCAGCGCCCTTCAGGGTAATTTACCAACAGGACTTTACTCACAACATATCTTTTTCCGGCTTCCCATTAGACCTGAATGAACCTTGTCTCGTCCATAGACTTTCATCAAGGTTAGGTATCAACTTTGGCCCTCGAAACAAAATTGACGAAGGATTATTTCGTATTCCAGTTATTCATAATAACAATGTAAGAATTTTAAATGACAAAACGATACCAAATACCGTATAATAGTTCTTGCATAGTTAAATGACTCCAACCTCGCGCAGATATTCCCTGAAAAAAAATGCAACAGTATTTTTAATAAGTTAGTGTATATTGAGAGATAGAATAAAATGAACTTCATCTGCTTAAAATTATTCGATTGCAACAAAATTATCCATACTCTTCAATCCGTCATGAACGCTTGGAATGCATCAAATCTTACTTTTTCGCTCTCTCTCTGCTTACCATTTCCGTTGCGGTTCACTCAAAGATCTTTTCCGGGCTTATCCACACTCCGAATAAACAGCGGGTCCTTTCCGTTCGTTCAGATGACTAATTGCTAGATTAAAGACGTTGCAACAGCTATATCAACCACAGTATGTTGGAATACTCAACTTTCTCTCATTACAACAGATTGTAAAGTTCAAGTAAATACTTACGAAAGAATATTCACCATCTTTGATACGTTTTCTGTAACTTGTCTGCTTTGAATCCTTTACCTGACTTCACGGCAAACACGAGGTACGTGTGCTGACTAGCTAAACTAGCTGACTAGCGAAAACCCTTTCTTCGAGCCTCATCGAACAATGCCCGCGAAGGGACGAAGAAATCGTTCCGCCTGCAACAGCTCCCTCTTAGTTCCTCCGAATATGAAGAACGAAAAAAATATTTGCACACCGTCTCGCGTTGGAGTTCTTGTAGAACGATATAATTCGTCCTTTAAATCACAAATTTTAAAACCGCCTTTAACGTCCTATTTCTAACGATAAAATTACTCATCAAAATTATCACATAAATATAGCTATGTAATTAAATTTGATTTCACAATGATATATTGGCTAGGTATATTTGAACCTGATAGGAATCGGTGACGGACTAGGAGGGGGGGAGAGGTGGCGATCGCAACCCTCCCCCCTTATGACTTTGCTAACCAAGCAGTTTGGCAGGGACCTGACTAATAGTTAAAGCAAAAAATTCGTAGTTATGGGCTTGTATTAAGATGTGAACGTGACAAACGTGCACTCTTTCCGAGGGAGCTGTATTTATATTTACTGTCTTACGATTTGAAAGAGTTGAAAGTTACCCTGTCTGTAGTGGTTAGAGGGAGTTCGTAAGATTGAAGAATGCACACAAGGGCACCGGAGAAACATCCCGGTTCAAAAGTCGAGGAAGAAATCTTGTTCTAATACAATCAATACTAAATTGCTAAACTGGAGCAAATTTTCGGACCCCCTCCACAGGCAATACTTTCATACAATAGCAAAAAGAATAGGTATAAGCAATACATACATACAATACACGCATACAATGTATAATATATCGTACATATCATATATCGTATCTCAAATAAAAATATCGCGCACAATCAGCTTGTGTGCGACTCGCACAAAAGTGGATCGTGCGCGGTGAATTTACGCGACGCCTAAATCCCGTTTTCGTCTCCAGATCGACATTTATTTATCGTTGTATTTGTTTCCTTTTACTTCGATCCCGCTATTTCGTTATTATTTGCCTTAGATGACAAATTACTTTGCAAATTTAAGCTTTGGAAAGGACGTATTTAAGTAAAAGAGAGTAAAGTTTAAACTCCAATTACAAGTCATGTCATTATCAAGTCTTGTTTCTGAATGCTTCAGTTTTGTCGAGTACTCTGCCAAATTATGTTATTTTGTATATCAACAAATATTTGGATCTTTTGGAATTTATAATTACTGTTATTAAAAGATTTCTTTGCTATGAAATGTTTCTAAGATAAAGATATCATCCTGGATTATCATTTCGAAATCGTTTTAATTTTGAACAGATCAACAAATTAATCCTCTTATTTATACATATTCCATCAGTGATATTAGTATTTATTATTTGTAAGAGGGATGAGAACTTGAAATCTTGTTAAGAGTGAAATTGTTTCCATTGCTTAAAAAAAAACTTAAGATGAGATCTATAGTTAGTCTACTTCGGATTCATTGAGCGATACTGGTTTCCACCCTGGTGACCAGTACTTTATGGCTCTGGAAGCTTACATAGGGGGTACGGGGAAGAGTAGATGAATGAAAGCTTACGCTATTAAAGTATTCTAAAAGTAGTAGTTTTTAGCTGTAATCACTCGGTATTACATCTTGAAATTGCTAAAAGCCAAGGGATATGGGGATCTAAAAGGTTGGAAACTCCTGGTCCCATTATTTAATAATCCTTGTACCCATTTTTTTTCCTTAAATAATGAATATTTATAACTCCTATTGTTAGTAGTCAAGAAAGCAATATAAGATTAATATTATCTCATCTATACATTTGTTATATTTTCATCTGTTTAGCTAAACGGCGAAACATATGTTTATGTAGTGTTAGTGTAATAATTGGGTAATTTAAATTACTCTCTGAGGAGTAAATTGTACAATTTAATCCTCGGAGACTCTCATATAATTAAAATTCTTTCTGAGCGAATATTTCTCCAATTTGTTTTTGTAATCATATTTAACTGAATTTCCTAAGTTGGTCAGTGCTTTAGCACGGTCTTGCTCCCATAGGCTTTATAATCTAATTAAGGAATGACTCTTTTTTCATAACTTGCTCTAACTTGCCCAATATCTGGGAAAATTTTTGGGGAAAGACTTGAACTCTTTCAACCTTTTGAAATGGTAACGCATTATAAGTAGGGTTTATGATTGTTTGAATGATTTACATTTTAGAATTTAAGTTAGGAAAGGTTTAGATTTACCACAGTAGAAAAGGCGAATCAATAGAAATATTTTCCTAAGTAAGTCGATCCAAAGTAATCATCCTCTTAATTAGGTACATCGATTGTTTGCGCTTTTATCTGCTAAGCTTTTGCTTTGCCATTCGTTTTTTCTATGAAAATGTGTGATGTGTGATCTAAGTGATGACTTAGAGTCATCACTTCATTCGCAACCATGTGCTCTATGCCTTTGTTGTTTGATGGCTTGGGATTAGAGTTGCCTTATTAGTTTGAACCCGCAGTGATTAAAAATTATTTTAGCTTCTGCTTTCCACCGTCGACCATGAATCGAGATTTCGATGAATGTTTATAAAGCAATCTTGTGAAACTAGCAGTGCTAAAGTGGAGAGGATTAGCGAAGTTGTGGTTCCTATTCATTTGAAAATTTTACTAACGTATAGCTTATTTCCTCATGATGGTAATAGTAAAACTGAATTGTTTTTTAGGTGATAAATTTTTCAAATATTGGTGTTCCAGCATATAATGCAGTAATAATAGTAGTTTCGATAAAATAAATAGGAATGTATGCGGGTATCTCATTATTTAATAACTTTAATTTGTCAAATTTAGCTTGGTAATGCAAAATATCAATACTAGTAAGCAATACATAGCAATATAAAACTATGACGAATGCAGAATAATTTAAATACAGAGTTTTAAGTTATTTGCCACACTCCCTATATTTTCACATTCGTTTCCCATTTACTGGATGTTAAATAAGTGTGAATCTACTCTGATAGAAATCCTATTTAATTATTTGAATTGTTTTCGTTATATTTCCCAATTTTCTACAGGACTAAAAGAAAGTCAATCCCAGTACAGGTAATGAAAGTTGCTTCTGAAGAAATGAATGGAGAGAGAAGATCATTTGAACCTGATGACCTGGTAGAAAAGTATGTAAGTGCAGAATTGAGACCCATCACAGTATGACTTTATTCCTTGAAAAGAAGTATAAATATCATCTTCAATGACATCCTGGAAGTGAGGTGGATAATATACTTAAAATTTTATGGGAGTTATTATATTAATAGCTATTATGTAAAATTGTTTGGAGCTTTCCTGAATAATTATTTAAAACAACCAAATTAACTGAAATATTGAGTAATACAAAAAATATCAACAAAATTAAAAGAAACTTTTATAACTTCAGAGAAAATAATATAACTTCTACAAAACATTGCAGGCCTTTTTGCTATTATTAATAAAGCGTATATTTAAATAAATTTGGTTCCATCACATGGAAAATGGTAATCCATTGTCATTGCATAACACTACCAAAGGCAAATGCTCTGCCCACTTGGCTATCTAGGGACCTATAATCATGTATGCACCAACAGAAAACCCTTCCTCCAGTGGAATAGCCTCATTTTGATGGTTTTGAAATTAGACTACTAAAATGTTACCTCTTTCAACTTCCTATGCCTTACTAAAATGTAAAAATACTTCTTGGTGAAACAAAATGAAACTTTTTTAGTCACAGTCCATTAAGCTGAACTTCCAGGATGACAAGAAATTATACATTTATTCTTGTACCATCAATATCATCATCAAACATTTTTAAATGCTAACTTACATAGTTATAAACAACATACTGCATACATTTAAAATGTTATTAATATTATTTTATGATACCCAAAGGAAATGATTTATATCAAATTGTGTTTTTTTGCCTCATGAGTTTTCTTCTGCAAAATAAATTTTATTGAAATTTATTATAATTTATTTCCATTTCTTTCAATTTACATTAACATGTGCTCTAATGTAACTAATTGTTCATAAGTGGAAAGCTAATGATTTTTATCACAATAAAGAATCATATGATTATAATCAAAATAAATTCTTTCTTGTAATAGATAAACAGAAAATAAATTGAATATATATTACCAAGACTTATTAACTTGATTCTCAAAAATGTATTTAAATGCATATCTTCTGTTTTTAAGTGCATCTGCTAATTAATTGCCTCATGCAGTATTTACAGATTTTTTTTAATAAACGACTTCTTGCATGTTAGACAAACTTTGTACACTGTGGTTGACACTATATTAGAAGCCAAAACAAAACACCATGCAAAAAATATCAAAAATACTAACACCAATAAAGAACCTAGTAAATATAAGTGTAAAATACCAACTCACATTCAAGCAAATAAATAAAAAGGAGTGTTCACCTCTTTTATTCATATTTGGTTTCTCAAATTAAGTCATACTTGTAATATTCCTTGCTTTCCTTTCTTGTACTAATATTGTAATTTTCTTACACTATTTTCTTACTCAATAAATTTGTAGAACACAAAAACCATGCTATTATTTTGATTAGCAACCTAAGGCCTAGCAACTTTACTATTGCTGGCATTAAGTATGATGTCACCCTACCTATCACTCTCCTCTGAAGGACTAAAAATCAATTTGAAAATTGAATTGACTCAAAATTGAATTTGAATTTTTCAGAGAACTGTTTGGAACTTTAATTATCATTAAAAATGTCATTGAATAATTCATATTGATGATCAAAAAGACAATACAAATATCTTATATAACTCACACTAAGGTAAGATTCCCAAAATTCCATTTTTTCCAAGCAAACCAACCATTAGGAAATTCCAAATGGTGGGAATTATAGCTCTTTATGCTGAACCTTGCTAGGTTACTTTTCCAATATATATTTCAGCAAATACATTTCCATCTTCAGGACACAAAAGAAACTGAGGATGGCAGAAGTGAGGTGGATGTATATTTTTTAGTATGATGTCTATGGAAAACAATAGAGAAGAAGGTATGTGTCCCAGATAATTATTCACTATGCATTTCTTATTTCTGTAAATGAATAGGCTTTTATATGCATCTAGTTTAGAGAGCTTCTAAACTGATTTTTTAAGTTTCCTCTGTTAATTTTGTGTTTTTTCTGGAATCTGTTGTGTTTTTTTTCTCATTTATGTTGAAAGTGGGTTATGTGTTCCATTAATTTTGTTCTCATCTGTCCGTAATAGACTTTGTCGCAATTTTGACATGATATTTTGTAGAGGCCAGATTTGGTAAATGTTGGAATATGGTCTTTGGGGTTTTGAAGAAGATTTGATAGTTGTTGCTTTTGATATGAAAAAGATGAATTTGGAAAATATGGGTTTAAGTTTACAGCTAATTACCGATTTATGAATTTGCTCTTTTTCATTTGACAACTTTAAAGTCAGATGTTGACTCATGTTATGTTTATGATTTCTCAGTGTGCTTTTCATTGCAATTGTATTGTAGTCATTTCATTTTGCAATATTTCTGTTGAGGTATAGTTCATTATTGAAGTCTTTTGGTGATAGTGGTATATTTAGAAGCCTATTTATCATGGAATTAAATGGTGTTGACTTTTGGGATATATGGTAGTTGGAGTTATGTGGATTATATATATGTCTGTGTGGGTGGGTTTTTGGTGGATGTTAAATTTTCAATTTTTATAGATTTCATTATTTAAAAATCTAGAAATGGTGTTAATCTGTTTCCTCAATTTTGAATTGGAGCCCAACAGTCAATTTAGCTTCCCCAAGAAATCTGAAATTTTTGTTTTAAATGGGTTAAGATGGCAAATTTTTCTTTAATGTATTTTAACTAAATACTAGGAAAATATTTAAAATTTTCTTTGCAATTTACTTAAAAGTATGTCATGAATAAGTCTGCAAATTACAGTGATAAGCAGTTTTTCATCAAAGCTCTGTTGGTTTTCATAATCAAAATTTCTTTCTATGTTTAAGAAATTTTGTCCCATTCATACTATTGTCAAAAGAACATATTCTTTAATTAGCTCTGGAGAGAGATTCTGCCCTGAAAGTCATCACTTGAGGAATGGTTGTGTGATATCTAAAGGGATGCTGGGGAAGAGTGATTTTATAACAAAGGAAACTAAGATCTCATTTTGTTCCACTGAAACGTTTCTGCATTATTAATTATGACTTGGGATTCATACCTTCCTCTGAAATTGTTTCCTCTGCCTGAAATCACACAACAAAAGGTATAAACACCCCATTCTCACCACCATCAGCTCTCTTCATCCCCTGAAAATGGCAATGTATATATAATATATGGTAAAATATGCAATGGGCATTAATTATGGTAAAATACATAATGAGATAAGATCTGATTTCAGTGGTATGTATGAGTGAGCCCAAAAGATGCATACCTCTTTTTGCAACTGATGGATTGTTTTTACCACTGAATAACCAACTCCAACCAACTCCAACTCCAACACTGAATAACCAATTACCAACAACCAACCTCTCATTGCATTAACCCCCAACAAACAGCTTCCAAATCTCCCCACTCCTGGTGAATTAATATATTTTTGCATTAATGCAATGCTATCAAACTTAACACCTACTTTAGCTTACTGTTTAAATAAAAAAATACAAAGAATTATGTAAAAAATGTAATGTATTTGATGAGATTTACAATGTATTATGTTTGCTTTATGATTTCATTTTTTAAATGTCTTTGGACCTATCAATATCTGCATGTTTCTATTATATCATGTTGATTTTCCATATTATTTTTCTATTCCCTTCTGTTGTATTTATATATTTAATGTAAATGGTTTCTTAGCATAAGCAGGCCATTACAATTATTTATATATGTATCCCGTTCCTATGTATCTACAATCAAAACTTCTGCAAAAGATTATTGTAATCTTTGTACTTTTGTAATTTTCATATATTTTCCCTAACATCATTATTATAATTATACTATCTCTATGTTTTAACTTATGTGTAATTATATGTATTTTACTATGTAAAGGGGTTCATCCCGTAAGAATGAATAAATAANTGACTGCATTAGGAGTCAACACCATACTCTCTGAAGGAAAACTGGGTTGGTATAAGTACCATGTTTGGACACTGACCTTGAGGATTTCATTGACTTAATAAAAATAATAAGATTCTTCATTTTTCTGCCAAATTGTAGAATCTTTTCTTTTATTCTAAATGTAATAGGTACCAGGTGACTGAGATTAAGTAACAGGTATGGTCCAACAACCAAGTAAAGGCAGAATTAATTCTTATAACTGGTTCTGCTAGTAACTAAAAAAAATTGAAATAGAAAATTAATTTTCAATACTGAATTTAGTAGACTGTTTATTATAAAAACTTATATCTATTACCTTAAATAAGAATTTTTTACGATTTCTTTAGGAAACCATTATCACCATAGGCTGAGGTAAGAGATTTGAGAAAAAAATATCAATATGAAGCCCCTTGTAAAAAATAATTCACATATAAGTATAAAATAATGTATGTCCTCATCAAAGGAATGATTTAATTGTAATAAATTAATTCCATTTAAAAATTCTGCTTTTATCTTGCAAGTTACATAATAGTTATTCAGAATTTGGTCTTTTACAAATCATAGTAATAAAATTGACATTCATAGTCATACATCTTTGTCTCATTTGTGACATCTTCACTACTCCACCTTAATTCTTAAAAGGTCTCTTTTCAATGCTTCTTAACACAGTGTCAAATAACTCTTTTAAATCATTTGAAAGCTTTTGTCTTTCATCTACTATCTCTCACTACCTTTTCACCTTCCATTTAAGCACTTTCTTTTGAAATGCATCCCCTATCTTTTCCCATTCAAACCATTTCTTCTGCCTCCTCTTTACATCTTAAATAAAATTCTTATTATTAGACCTACCATCACTCTCTCATTTACTTTCCTAACTGCCAAACTTATTTTCTGCTGTCTCCCTGAGAACTACCTCTCAAGGCCTTTATAATGTCCTACTTTCTTTGGGACAATTTTCTATTACATAACAGAAAACACAAAAATAAAGAAGCCTTTCAACACCTGCTCCCTTTGCTTTATGAAGACTATTCTACATAAAATACAAGTATTAAAACACAAGAGTTGACCCTTCCCCAAAATAATCTGAATGGGTCCATAAGTATACATCTTTGTTCCAATTTATGTAGCATTCAACCTCATTACTTTCTGTAATTTTGATTTATTTGGTTGTAAATTAAATTTGTTAAAGCATTATAATACTAAACTTTGGCAATCAAAAATACCAACTTAATAGAATGGATATGAAATCTAAAAAATTTCAATATGTGAAAGCACATTTTGAATTGGAGAAATAGAAAAAAGAGCAAAAGGGGGTTCTTATCCTGCTAATGTTTAAGAACCGTTTGTGTAGCTTGGCAACGATGAAATCTATATCAATCCTAGCATAAATTTTCTCCCTAACCCTTGTGGTTTGTTCAGATGACCAGTGACCCTAACACAAATTAGGCAGGTCTAGAAAGTATATTCCCTTAGCGATTTATGTATCATCTGCGCTGCAATTGCTAAAGTGAGAATGTGGACTGAGAGGTTGGACCCAATAAAAAGGCAGATACCAATCTTAGAGAAGACAGAAAAGGAGGCACTTCATAGTGGGTTGAGATAATATTCAAACAAATTAAAAAATACCAACATTCAAAGCCAACTTGATCATGTTGATATGAACGCGTAGAATATGTGAGCAGATTCCTGTTCACTATCAAATTGGTTAAATACAGCACAGACCTCACCTCATTTTCATCTCTTTCTACACTGAACGCTTTCCTTGTTGGACAGAACTTCAAGGATAATGACGCACTTAAGTAATGTTTTACTAATAGGCTATCAACTAATAGGATATCATTCCTTTCAGTTAATAGCCCTAATATGTAAAAAAGATAAGGTTACACTATGCAAAGTTTCTAAACATGATGTGCCTCAAAAGGGATTACAATTATGTTTAAATAGTACAAGCCATTCTGGTTATAATTAAACAATTTTTCTAATCACTCAGTATTTTTAAACGGTTGATGGAACTTCCTTACTGGATATCTCTTGCATATTCTGGCAAAAGATTAGAAAAATGGAAAACAATAAAAGCTGATGATTTTTGTTGATTAATAGCATTCATAATAAATTACTCTCCATCCCTAAATAAATCTCCTGACTAAATACTTCTTATCAAAATCCTTTGAATCACCTTTATAAATACCATCCCACAATTGGAGTTGCAAATAACATCAGTGAATCTTACCAGCCTAACCGTTTCACAACGAGCTTCACTTCTTTATCCTCTTTTCCGATGATCAACCCCCATTTCTTCTACTCATTTTGTAAGTAGCCAGTACTGAGCTGTCTAAACTGCCTCTACCTATTTTTATTCTTCTTAAGCCATTTTAACTTCCACTGTATAATTTTAAAATTAATTTTAACAAACAATATGCTTTACTAATTGATCCCAATATTAAAATCATCTATGTCTATAACACTCAATTAAAATTATTCCCCACATCAACAAAAGAAGGCTTTCATATACTTAATAATTTTTTGGCAGTTTGGATTTGATTTGGCTGTCTAAGCAGCCCACATCACACCATTTAAAAGCATATTCCATTTTTCCAACTAAAACTTAATCTTGGTCAACAAAACACCCCTTAATTTCACCTCTATCAAGTGAATTAGTGAGTTGTTAAACCTGGGAGATTTTTAACTTCAAGACATTTCAATATCATCAAATATTATTGGTTGTCACATATTTACCAGCATCGCAACATTTAAATAAATAAACTTTGTGATTTGAATGAATAAAACAACATTGCAATTACTATTACGCAATAAACTAAATTTAATATTTTTTTAAAGAACTAGAAGCATTCCTCTAACGAAAGGAGAATGCATATGATATAACCAGTTACCAAATTGATGCAGATCATTTTATCCATGAAAGTCTTGTAAACTAAATGCAAATGTATAAAGGAGCACATTTCCAGACATAATTTAGTATCATATATCACAAATTCCTCTATTGTATGTTATCTCCATTATTGAACAAGATTATTTTCGATTCAATACATTATACTAATCAAACCAATTTTCACATCACTTAAGTCAACTATTAATATGATAATTTTAATGTGGAATAATAATTTGAGGTTGAGCTCATGGTTCATATGGCTCAACCACTACAATTACTCGCAATGATTTAACTTACACCACCACTTTAAGCAATATGCATACTTTAAACAATAACCATTGCCATATTACCGACTGAAAAAAATCATTACATAGAGAATCACATCATCTGCAGGTGTCGGTGGTTAACTAAAGCAAATGCTAGTAAAAGTAACACAGACATGCAAATAGTTAAAGAATAAACAATGAAAGAATACAAAACTTATAAAGAACGACAGCTTATTTCGTAAGAAAGTAAGGTTAAGTAATGACCTTGTCATTTATTGTCATTCAAATACGACCGAGATAAGTAAACTAATAACTGGTAGAATTTGGGCAGATGCAGATGTCAGATGTCTTGCGCTGAAGTCGCTGCATGTTATTTTGATTCGGCAATACATCGATAGATGGCGCATAAGCTTTGATTGTCGTAAGACTTGTGACAATTTCAAAAATAGTGGAACCCCTAAGTTAATGACAACTTTGATTCTCTTATTTTTCTCAAACTTCTTGGAAATTCAAATTAATAATCATTAAAATGAAAACACGAGGGCTCTATTATCAGGTAATCAATCATTAAGGAGGTGGAAATAAGAATGGTTTTTATTGAAAGTTTGACGGTTCTGATTTTTCTAGGACATCGTTGTCAGCATAATTTGCGAATTACTATCGGCTGTCATAGCTCATAGCCAGATATTAGTTACAGTGAGTATAAAAAAATAATTTTACACTTATGAGATCAATTTTTCGTTAATTTGTTCTTATTGATATGTTTATTTTCTGAAACCTTTGTGGAATGAGTGACATCAATTGTTTTAAAACAAAAATGACCCTTAACATTGCATTAGTCCAATCGAAAGACTTTATGTAATTATTATTGATTGAAATTTTTTATAAAAAAGTCACTAGTTTTAAGTTCTCACAGTTAATATAGATCTAACATCGTAATCTCATAGTTGCCCGTTAGGAATAAACTATTTATTTTCAACTTACCACTTGATTAGGATCATAATTTTATCTTTTATCAAAAGATTTTCGAAGAATGTGCATTAGAGAATGTTATTTTGAATATTATATTAGCTCTCACAATTGTCACTCATTTCATATGACGATGTTCTTATTTTTTGGGATTACTCGCAAACATCGAAATAAATTTAATGTTTTTTATTAATTCATACCTGCAATAATTATGAGACTGCGTTGCGCTTTAAAATTTTTTCTGCGTGATTACTATTTATTTTTATGTTTAGTTTAAGGGGACTGCTTTCATATTTGTTATAGTTTTTATTTTCCAGTTTTTCTAGTCAGTCATGATGGATTATATGGGAATGTGATACCATGTATTCTCTCCTTATTGCAATAATAGCTTCATTCCAGGTGGTCTCTATGCGGTTTTCCGATTTGGCTGTTGAAATTACGATTTACAGTTTATAATAGAAGATTTAAACTACAGTTTTCAGCTGATGTTAAAAGTAAGAATACTTCGTAATTCTCACTGCAGATTTTTATTGATTATTTTGGTCAACAAACGAAATTAGTCAATAAAAATCTAGTATTCTTTCCTTTAAGATTTGCGTTGAGTTCTAGAAAGTCACGCTTGGACGTATTATTTTATAGTTTTCAGCTATAAAACCGACTAGAAAAATTGGAAGTCTTCAAGTATCATTGCTCGGAAGTAATGATACTTGAAGACTTGTCACAAGAATGCACCTATTGTAAGAACAAGATGTTGCACATTTTAATGTCTTGAGAAAACTGTCGAACCTTAATCCTTGCAATGTCGTTGTTCTCATTGAATCTCTTGACAACTCAAGCGCAATTACTTTCTCCTCTTGCTAGATGTTTTCGGGTTCGAACTTAAAGTATTCAAGGTATGATGTCATTAATTTGTAAGAAGAAAATATTTTTATCTAGTAGGCTATACTAACATGGCAGTAAACTAAACTGATAAAAAGTCTTGTTTCATATCCATAAGTACTAATTTCTACTCATTCGTAAATTAATTTCTTCTTTTGGGGTGCTCGATCGGTATTGGAAACCGTCTGCTTGGTTCGCTAGAATAGCGGAATAACGAAGGTAAGGTAAGCTGAAAAGTTCTTAATCGTTGGTGTATTTTTATCTCTCTCGAATTTAATGGCCCCATACCACAAAATGATGGTCGAATAAACGAATTTTAGCGCTATTGATATTTTTATGACACTTCAACAATTGGAAAATAACTGCTTGTAACTGACCGAATTGTCTTAATTCCACCATGGCATAATCGCAATAAATATGGACTAATGATGTTATTCAGTGTTTCAAATAAAGTACTAACTTGGGTTCTCCTATTAAAAAATGAAATCTCAAATTGTGAGAGAAAATAGTAAAAAATACGTTCGTATTTCAATTGTCAACATAATTTATTTACCAATGCCATATTATCTGAAAAGGATGACCTGTAAACCACTTACGTAGACACATTTTCTTCTCTTTCTTACGGGTCATTCTATAAATGCTGTTTTTTCATAAACCCTCCTATGTTTAATTGTAACTTCATCTCAGCTGCATTAGCTCAATTTAGCGATTTTATCGCTAAATTGGGAACTATGAGCTAATGCAGGATAGTTATTATTGGTACTTATAATTGTATTAAATTGGTAACTAATAATGATTAATAATTTAAGTTTTATTTATTAAATAAAAAATAACTAAATTAAAGGTTTAAAACACTTCAACAGCCGTTTCCAAGGTATTTTCCTTCCTCTGAGGATGATCCTGTTTGGGTTCTGAGGATAAGGCGCGGACCGCCGATGAAACGGCTCTTGAAGAGTTTTAAACCTATAAAACTATTTAGCGAATTTTTTATTTTATTAGCGATCTTTTTTCTGTTTTAGCGACATCTCGTACTTTATGGAATATGTTCTATTATGTCGAACCTCCTCGACCTCGAGAAGAATAACTTTAATAAGTTATTCTTCTCTCCCGAAGATGGCAACTTAGTTGTCGAAATACGCATCGAGAACAATACTTGCTAAGCGCGACCACGGAGAACCCCAACCCCCGCTAGTGGGAATTCTTCAACGGTTAGTTTCTTCGCAAACAACGGCTATTTGGAGCTATTATCTAACTCTGATGTCTTCCATATTTATTTCTTCCGTTCGCTGGTATTAAGTAATTTATAAACTCTCTCAATGTTTTTGTTTTAATCTTGTAAGCCTAGACCTTATTTCTTGCTCACGTCGTTTTCCAAATCAGTTATTCCCTTTTGTCCGTTTCTTCATAAACTTTAGATCCAGGTTCTACCGCATTTTCCATGAATCAAGCCTCCAATGTTTACTTGAGACGTAGCCTCCCTGAACTTCCGCCTTCCCGACTGAAGCCGCCTCACGGCACTTCTTCGCTCATAGGTTTCTCATTCTACTCGACCGCTCCTTTCTTTCGTTCACTTCCCTTCTGCCCCCGCCCCATTTCCACGTCGTCTTCCATCCGGCCTTGTCAGAATCCCCTGTAATTTCCTCCTTTGATCTGTTTGGCGTCTCGACCGAACCGATTTCTATCGTCGGCGCAGCAAGAGTGACGGAAATAAGTGAGGGAAGAAATGAGTTCGAGAGAATGGAATTTGCTGAAAGAGGTTAACCATCAATGCAGAGTTCTGATAACACGCTTTCATATAAATAATCTCTGCAATTTTTCCGCGGAGAATCAACACGAGTTGATTATTAACGATCTTATAGTCTTTATTGAGGCTGCTGAGCCAAATCTTTATGTGTTTCATGTATTTGCAGCAAATAAGTAGTTGATTAATACTTGTAGGTCGATCTTTTAATATTGATTCCGGTGGGGGCACAAATGTTCTATATGACCTCAGTTTTCTAAAGACTTTTAAAATTACTACTATTATGAGGTTTGTTTTTTAGTTTATAATTTCTAATAAATTTACATCCAATTGGCTGTTTAATATTTCATTTCAATCTCTTGCGAGAAACCTTTGAAAATGGTTTTTTTCATATCCGAAACCAGATATAAAAAAATAACGTTCTTACTGACAATTTTCGAATACTTTTGCCGAATACAGCCTTAATTGTGCGCTTATGTAAAGGACGATGATATCAAAATTATAAATTCGAGGCTTAAAGTTTCAACAGAAACTATTATATACGACTTTTCATTTACATAAAATTTTCCGGGAATTCGGTATTTAACCCATTAGCTCATGGTAATATGTTTGCACAATTATCGTTACGAAACATGAAAGCATTCACATTTTGCCTTCTCTCTGTAGCGTTATAGCGTAACCTGAAGTTATTTTAATCCTTCATTTATTTCTATTCCTCCAGTTTTACCATGAATTCCGGAAATTTCCATTCTGAACTTAGTTCATGCAATGTGAAATTCGCACAAAAATTTGATCGCCATATATAACGCAATCTTTTAGGCTAAAGAAATAAAATTTGATTAAGGAATTACAAATGGTATTTAAATCTCACATTAGGGCGCAGAGTTTCCTTATAAGAAACGTTTAAACAAATTTATCCTGGCCGTGTTCCTCAGATAGTATTAGACCGAATGTTCGACTAACGCGTGTTTGAGGTAGCAGTTATCGATAAAATCACAATATTAGTTTTTTTATTATATGATCCATTGAAAATTACAGGATAAGTTTATGAATTACTTTGAGTAACTCTATACCAGATATAATGTTTACTACCAATATCAACTACCTAATCTCTAAATATTTCCAGGAATAATTGGGAGCGATCAGTTCGGACTACTGCGATTTGTCCACATTAGAAACTCGACTACTGCTCAAGGAAACTTTTAAATTTGAAAAATCCTATTAATATTCTTTTTATTATTATAACCCTCATAACATTAACAAATAAATCTAATTTGGGAAAAATAAGGAAAAATTTTGCATATCAATATGCAAAGATGTTACTCAAATTATTCTTGTTAATAGTATAATCTTGCAGTTATATACTTTAAATCGAGATATACTGACGTATACTTCATCAATGCCCTTTAAGGTCATCATTGTCACATTCAAACGTTTATACAAATACAAACAACCATTATTGGCCCTAGATTTAAGATCAAACAAGATTAAGATGGGACATATTTAATTAAATTAGCACTTTACCGTAATTTTTCTTTTATTTTTGTTTGTCTCCCTTCATTTATTTCCTCCATGATTTTTTTAAAAGATTCCATCTCGGATATCCTCCTCGAGAAGCATGAAATTCCTTGCGTAAAACGGCAACATTTCCTGAATTCGTACATTATGCTAATAAAATTAAATTTCTGAGGCGAATAAAGAATATGATCTCATCTGTCTTTATCTTCCATCGCGTACTGAGTCGAAACCCTTACAAAACTCTAAATTATTCGCATCAATCCCTGTTTACTTTTTCTGTAAACACGATTTCTCTTCTTGATTGACGTCCCCTCAAGCTCAAACAAGAATATTTGTTCCTTCTGAATCGTTCCCTCTGCCACGTGCATCTTTTGACATTTACCTTGGACGCATGGAATAAGCTTTTGTGTGAACTACAAGGTTCTTCATCCTAAATATCGTCTTTCAGGTCCTCGTGTTTTGCACGTTAACTCACTTGAAAGAATAAATATTTGATGTTTCTTAAAGCAACACTCGTGTAAAGGTTATACCAAAATACGATAAATTAATGTTATTCATGTTATAATAGTAGATATTGTTTCTATTATAGATTAGTATTCCTACATTGCAAATGTATCAATGAATAGCACATAGCACTAGCCGAAATTACTATTTAGGAAATTTCATTTCAACAGCCAGTGTTGGAAGTAAGAATGGGAGTATAATTTTTGTAACTCGAATTTCAGCTCGAGAATTTCAAGGTACGACTCTTACCTTAAAACAAAAGACACGTCCTTAACCCCTGAAACCACTAGGCCTTTGTTTATGCAAAATTTGCAATTAAAAATCGTAGTTAGGGAACAACGCCATGCGGGTGCATTACCAACTAGATCGTAAAATTCTGTTTGTAGGAAAATATTTTCTCTCATTTTTTACAACTACCTAATTTTTGGTCATATAATTTCATCTTCTTTCCTTCCAGATATGCTTTAGTTTTTTTATCAACATTTATTCAAACATATGTTAGGTGTATTGTATTACTACGTATAGGATACTGATTCTCTTAAAGCGTCAAGCGTCATGGACGTGGCCCTTCTATATCGTACGATCCTCAACGGGAAACCCTGAGGTGTCGATGACACCTCAGGGTTGTGAGTTGATCCATTGGTTCGATCCTATAAGACCCCAAATTCCCGAATTTTCCCATGAGAATGGGTGAATTTTCGGGAATTTATTTAGAGTACTTTCCGGGACGATAGAACCTTAAGAATCGAGGTATTGTTAGTAGAAGCGCTTCTAAACATCTATCTTAAACAGAAATAAGACACTTTGCAATTCCACTAAAAAGTCTAGTCTTATTTCCGTTATGGAGAAATTCCACAAGGTAACGCCTGAAACCGTTTCATTAATCTATCATAAAATATAAATGATGAATTGGTACTATTTCAATGAAACGTTAAGTGAAACTCGGATTTTTATTGCAAATTCTGCATAAACAAAGGGCTAATGTCTCAACGATCGGAAATAATTTTATAGTAAGGATACCATGAAAGTCTCGAGCTAATTTTTTATCTATGCATTTTACAAGCAATTATTAATCAAGCTTCAGGACGCTTCGGGATGCTTCAGGACGCAAGATGGGAATCTAAAGAAGTTAGAAGATTTCAACAAAGGATTAATTTACTGGATACATTTAGAGAAAGCACGTTCAGAGATGATGTAGCCGATATAATGCATTCACCATGCTACATAGGCCGTTCCGATACTGCGAGAAAGATCAGAGAAAAAGATGCTAGAACCAATCGATTTAATAACTCATTTTTTCCGTGAATGATACGAGAAAATAATCGATTAGGGAAATAGAGTCATGGTGCTATCACTCCTTGCCACACGCCTTTCTGCGTGTGGCAGGTACTAAAACAAGCAATCCTAAAATACTAAAACAAACAGTTTTTATTAGAATGAGGCTTCCTGAATGCTTATCTGTTAGAATAATCAACGGTTATGCTCTCAGGAAAAGGAACTATGTAAATCTTAACTTTGCAATCTGAACTTCATTTAGTTTTATTACTATTTTCTTGGGTAACATATTTTGACCTAAGCAATTATCAACGAAAAACGCACCAAACAGAGTGAACCATCCATACACAAGAAGCAGAACTAATTGATTTTCTGAGGTGTAAGTGAGAAGTTAATGATGGCTGTGAGGTTATGTATTTCTCAAAAAACGTGGTGAAGTACGGAGCCGAGAGGGAACCATCAATAAAAAGGGGCTGATGAGTAATGTGGGGAATGTATGCATGTTCTAGGCAGATTTTTGGAGTTAAACGACTGCAATCAGCTTTAAACGCTACTTTATTAAACATAACTAAAATATACATATCTTGATCCACCTCTACGCCTAAAATCTCTCTACGTGATTGAAAATGTACTAAAATTTATACTTAAGTATCCAATACAAACCTTTGACCTTTTGTATAAAAAATAACTAATGCAGTTTTTGGGCCAAGTTTTCCCTCTTATGAGTAATAAAATTTTTCCTCTGCAAAAGAATGGATACGGGAGCTTTGGTTTACATTTGGTTAGTCGAGAAAGTTCGGTTAGTTTCTTCGTCATTTTACCTACCAATATCCTTCGGTTATCTAGCTTAAGCCTTAAGGTGGAAATAACAATACTTCTCGATATCCGTGAGAAATCACCATTTAAGAATTTCGATTGTGTTTTAAAGAATATGCTACTCGCAAATAGCTTAAAAGCATCCAAATTAATTAGAAGGAATATCGTTTCAGGAATCTGGAGTAATGCCTATCCGTCGTGGTGATACTGGAATCACTTTTTGTGAGTATTTCACTTTTTCGATCAACTGCAGTTTCTGAAATAAATTTTTGGTCTTAATCTTTCAAGTACAGATCGTAACGTAGTACGTGACATTTTCTCTTCATGGTCTTGTAAATTTTGTATTATTCTACATGTTTATAATTTCGTAGGTTTTCCTCATTCTTTCATGTTCATCGCTTGTTTGAGCCCAAAGTTTAACTAGCGATGTTTTCCATTTCAGGGTTGACGGTGATGAATCTAAAATACGACGCTTTAAATATATCTGCGCAGATGTGTCGCTGTTGCGAAGTCTTAAGCGATACGGACACTGAATGCAATGTAAGAAATGTAGTTACAGAAAATTCCGTGGACGATTAAGGATATCATTTGAAGTTAGAATCTCGAGTTAAATTTCTCGGCTCAGAATTCATTCCCCATTTATTTTTCAGCACATGAAACTCATTCCGAGTCGTACAGAGAGGTTGAATGGGAGAGGAACAAGGAATTTAACACTCATATATCCTACGCTGGTAAGTGGCTAAATGAGTCGTGGCCGACTGTTCCAAACCACTTTAAGTAAAAAGTCCCTACCGAATAAATTACGTCCGTGCGAGGCACGACGCGAAATCCGTACGTTACCTTCGCAATCGTTATCCATCGCTTCTTGAAACCGATGTAATGTGTCCAACTCGTTGGCTTGAATTGCTCAGCACGCAATGTTCAAGGCAGCTGCATCCACCCCAAATTATATTCATCTTAGATATTTTAACCTGTGTTCCATAGATTGCGAGATAGATTTATGCTCCTCTGCTAATTTTTCCCACGTTCTTCCCTCACCATTAATCAACTCAGTACCCGCATCAACGACGAGGGACGTGCCAAGTGGATGTAAAATCTGTGCTGGCTGCAGCTCCCAACTATGTCCACCGATCTAAGAGAAATTGCCCTCCGGCAGCTGAAACGGCTACTTACGAGGATTCGAGCTCTTCAGATTTTACGCCCTGCATTCAACCACGACACATCAACTTCGATACGAGGGTTTCTTTAACTTCTCTTCCACCATTACTGTCAAGTGTGTAATTTTGTATACTAAATTATATATATATTGAAAAGATTGGTTACATTCTGAGTGAAATTCGAAAGGTTGAAAAGTTAAAATTATACTAGTAATATCAAAGTATAATACTTGGAATGAATCCTTTTGCGCTAGTTTGCTTGTCTAATTCAGTTCATCATTTTTTAGGTAGCGGACCTAGTAGCTATGGAATGTTTCCCTTCAAATAGGTTCTTAAAAAATAATTTCATTTAAGAGGCCTAAAAATCAATGCATTGAAAGTGAACAGTTCGGTTTTTTTTATTGCAATCCATTTTAGATTATCTTAGACAATGCCTATAGATTTTACTTAAAAAGAAAAAAAGAAAATATAAATAAAAATGAGAATGAAATATTCGGCGTGTAGCCTAAGAAATTTGCTTATTCTGAGTCGAAATAGACTTACGAGTTGAAAGAAGTCGCCGCCATAGAGAAACATTTTTTGTGTTCGCTTGAGTCATAGTATTACCAATGATTTGAGTACCGTTTAACTCCTGAAAGATCTTTTCTTGTTGCATATCTCAAAGCCTTCCAGTTCCAAAAACTTACCAAAGCCTTGAGATCTCTTCCTTTCAAAATATATATTCATCAATGAAACTGCCGAGCATCTGTATAATATCTTCTGCATGACTTTCAGGCATATCTTGCGTTATTTCTCCTTCCTCCGTTTATTACTAAATATTTTGTTGCTTTTCAGCAAGACAATATTTTTGTATCTGCATAGTAACTAAACATCTGTTCCAAAACTTTTATTCGAGTCCTCCATTTAATTATTTCGATGACTCTACAGATTAATACCGAAAGAAAGAAGTTTAAAAAATTACTAACTGTTGGTGTCTAGACTAATGTATTTCTCAAGCAGCTGCTCTCAAGGATCAAATAGTAGACTTAGGAGGAAAGTTAATTTATTTTAGAAATATGTTATTATTACCTATTATTGAGGTAAATTAATTTTTGGTTCTTTCAATTTGAATATTATTCATAATAACTCACCTAATCTCATGTTTTCCCTCCATTGTTTTGGCCATCCCTAAATATATAATTTCATATTTTTGTTTTTAGATTACTATGACATTTCCGAAGTCCAGTGGAAGTTGTTTGAAGACTTAAACACCTCGCCAAATCCTAGTATAGAAGTATGTGAATCTTCTGATCTTGACCCTTTGGATAAATGCTCTCCCGTGGACTGTGCAATCAAATACGCTGGAACGAGAAGTTTTTTCGATAGAGAATCGAAGAGATGCTTACAAGTTCCAAGCTGCCTTTCCCACGAAGATGCAGCGCTACCGAACAAGGTAAATATTTACTTACCTTATAAGAAATGATACTTCATTACTGCATTATAGGTATCAGTGAGAAGAATGTAATGTGACTTACACCATAGTTTATTTCAATCTGCGGAAGGTTAATACTGTGGAATACTTCAATATACAGTGGATGGGCATTTTTTAACTTGGGTATCCGTATCAGCGATTATTGAGGGGGAAGATGAGACATGAAAGTAAAGCTGAATAAGAATTATATTTAGACATTTCTACTGATATTACAAACATACAAAGGAGTGGCCGATTTAATAAAAAATCTCAGTATAGTGTGTAGTTAAATGATAAATAGGCTCTTCGTTGCTAACACATATCATCATACATCATTTTCCCCATTATTATTTAATATCACTATAGTTCACTAAAATATGCTTTTGTTTAAAGAGCTCATTAACGCTTTATGGATTTGGAATCCAGAATCCTGCTCATTTTTAATAATGATGAAAAAGAGTGGTATATAGTGCAATATTAAGTAAAAAACCAGTTTGTCAGACACTCCGATGTCAGTTTGAGATATATGTGATTAAATGTTAGATACTGAAATATTTGGAAAGCAAAATCTCAAATCTTATGCATTTTACTCCTGTTCGGAAATGGGTGTTTTGAGTAATTAGCTATGAACATAAATTTCAAAGTTCCTCAAGTGGTTATTAAAGTAATGAAAACTTGAGCAGAATTGTCTGGCAATAAAAAGCGGTTCAGCGATTTAAGACATGTTCCTTTTTATATCGTCCTTAACTTTTGATTTTAAATTCATCGTACGATCTCATTTTGTTACTTTCGAAATTCCTATAAAATATCTTAATTATCCCATTTTAAGGTTTTATTACCTTTTACGTTGTAGTGGAAAGGAAAGAGCCAGATATTTCTTTTATTTCGCCACTTTAGTTAATTAATGGTCTAGAATTACAGTTATATGGCAGTTTTTTAGGTTTTATGTTTAAAGGAATGATTTGGTACATTTTTCTGAAAAACCTTTAGCTTCAACCAATTCTTCAGCCAATAGCTTTGAGGATATTTAAACATTTCAAAATAAGTTTTCCCTGGGGTTGCGTACAATACAACTTGAATCTTTTGAACTGAACCACATTTTGCTCCTCCATACTATGCCTAATAACTTCTTTCTTGTGGGAGGCTACTGCGCCGTGTTGGAGAAATGTATTTAAGAAAATTAGGAAAATATACTCAATAACTGAAAGGAAATTGGGAGACATATGTAATTAGTTCTAAGTGAAAGAAGTTGTTTGTTCAGCAATCGGTCGCTGAAAATTACGTCAAGTCGAAGATTTGTTTAGTGCGGAAGAGTTTGCTTTGAATGTAACGCAGTCATGAATACTTGATAAGGGATGGTTTCAAAAATATAACTGATTTAGTTATGTTTTGATGAAATTCCGGGGTATCTTTGGAGGATACAGGAAAACTGAGAGAATCTAAATGTCTAGCAGACCATTACTTGGTTATCTTCAGAGTGAATCTGGGGAGGAAGTAGGTTTAAAGAAGGAATAAGTCTGTGAAACAGTCTTGAATAGAAATAAAGAGGCTATATGACTATGAAACGAAGATTGGAAGAGCAGATATCCTTAACCGACTGAAGAGGAAGAGAACATAAAGAATGGAGGTGTGAAGAATACGTGAATGAAACAAAGAAATTTTATAATGGAGATGGGGAAATGGGTGAATATGTTAAGCTCAATAGAATAATATTTGAACAGTTTAGATAATATGCGGATGAGGGAAAGAATATAATAGATGACTTTGCACGATAAGTCACGGACGCAGTATAAATCTTAAGAAAAAAGTCTGGGTTTTGCTAAAACAGCCAAGCTGGTTTCTGTTGAGTTTTAGTTTAAAATGATTTATGGCAAAATTTTCATCGTCGGTGAATTTGTTAAGTCACTCATTTATTAAATAAATCGACATTTCAAAAAACTTACGTAATTAACATCCCACGTTTTTATAGCCTGAATTTTATGATTATTTATTAATTTAGTCTATAATTACATACATTTCGTATAATAACAGGTTTTATAAATTAAGAATAATTACATTCATTTTATTTAACTCTGAAAAATAGAGAAATGTTACGTTTCATGCACAGTGGTGTGAGCAATTAATTTTCTATGTCATTGCGCAGACAAATCCTTTGCGAGTCCATAACTCCGTTACGTTCAAGCAGATAAGAATTTTGATTCCGATTCTTTAGATGAAGTATTTCACCCAAAACTTCGTTCGGATTTTTAGAGGTCTCGTCAGACTTTTTCCACGTCCGTTTTCCTTTGGGAATATGAGGATAATTTCTGCAGCGATTAATAAGAGAAGGTTCCTTTCATTAAAAACTAAATCGTTTTTTGTATGTTATGATTCCCGCGGGTATATTCGCGAGAGTCATGTTATGTCAAATAAAATTCCAATTATAATGACATAAATGGTGATTTAAAAAGTCAATGGGAGACCTCCATGCGAATCAAGCTCCATTTCGGAAATTATCTTCAATTTATCGCAAACCCCATCGCCGATTCGATATGATTTCCCTCAGATTTGAATCCGGGTCACCCTCGAGAAATCCGTGTGAATTATTTACCGGAGCACAAAAATAAGAGGGATCTTTTTCTCTCCGCTTTCCCAACCACCGACGCTGATTTCCCTCGAGGAATTGAATGCACCTCTTTTAGCTGTCTGCCTAAACCTCTTAAAAATGGCCGATTGAAGGGAAGAGACTAGTTTTTCCCACGTGATTCACAGTCGATGGCCGCCTCCTCCTTTTCCTTCCACGCCTACCTCTTCACTCCGGGGTTGGGTCAGCGTCCTTCTTTACTTCCTACACCTCTTTTTATCCCCCCCTTTTCTTCAATCTTTCTTCTTCCTTCTCCACCGCCATTCTGCATGGCCTCTACGTGGAAACAGAGCGGGCCCCGGCCGTCTTGATGGATTACTGTGTTTTTCGATGTGGAGAGAAGGGGCCTGTCAGTCATCCGCTGGGCCAGACACCGCCTCCCTTATGCCCACCCCTTCCTTCCCCTTCCAACCCGCGGTTGCGCCAGGCTTCCCCCGATCGACTCCCCGACATCTACACATTAGCAGCTCGATGAGCGTAGTGCCTTCTCAATACTTCTAGTGCCTAAGAAATCTCCGTATAACGAATAGCTATAGGAAACAGCCAATTAACTGAAAATCCGATGCATATTGCAATCCAAGAGTCAATATGAGGTGCTCATGTCCGTCTGTTCTTCATAGAGGATTGTTCCTCCACAGGGCGACATCCCTTAAGAGATTCTGCTCTTCGTTTATGTAAAAAAAGTCAAAAGTAGTTATAATGGATTCGATAGAATTTCTGAGATTATTTTTTCCACAGAGAGTCATCAGTGTCCCGACTACCCGACCTGGAGAGCCACACTAGACATTTTACGATCCACGTAGGTCAACAAGTACCCTTTAAAGTAGACAACCGTTTTTTTTCTTATTGGTGGCTCCATTAAGTGTTTATGTCGATCGCTGACGCCAAGAAGCACCCAAGCGGAAAGGAATATCTATCTAATTGTTAAAACTGTGCACGTTAAGGATAAAAATACTTTATAGTGCACATTCACAGAATTATAAGAAAAATATATAATACTATCTATTACTTCAGGCACGACTTGATTTACTCCATAACTGAAGAAGGAAAATAACAAAGTTTAACCCGTACCCGCATTACAGATAAAAGCTTGTTATAGCTTTATAGTATAGAAAATACACGAATAAAATAAAGTCAAGACGAAGCTAATTTAAGTAACGATACAACGAGATGTTTGATAATTGATATCGATGGATAATAGTTTGAGGACGAAATTGATTTGCAAAATCTTGGTTTACAGCCTGTTGCCCTTACCGGGGCGATTTCTGGCTTGAAGATCGTAAATTGGGCAACCCTGGTTTCGTGTCAGATTTGTCGTAAGCTGATGAAATACTCGGAAGAATGGAGTTATCGTAGATTAGATTTTTATATATCGTACACATTGATGCCTCGATATCTATACTCGCAGGTGATAATGAGTGAACTTCCGTATTACAAGGTGCTAAAGTATCGCCTTCGAGTGCTAGAGTATATTTCTTGTATATATGAGTAATTTCATGACTTAACTGAACTGACAGTCCTTGAAAATCGTCAAAAAAGAGAACATAGGTTGATACGATTCCTTTCCAGAATTAAGATGACCCTAGCACCTGACGGCAGCTTCTGATAACTGTTGACATAGTTACTCATTACTTATAGTTGCGATAACATCAATAGATTTTAGGAAATAAATTCCTCATAGTTCGGAAAGAATAATTATCTATTTATACAAGTAATTTACATAAATAACTATATGAATTAAACTTTTAAATTATAACAATTGTGCAAGTAGTTAGTATCAGTTTAGTCACAATTATTTGGGTTTTGAATTCATGTGAATTGAATGAATGCCATAGAATCTGCCTCCCTATTCATCTCTGAAAAACACTTTTTGAAGACAGAGACTAAGTAATCGATATTCTACGAAGGCCGAGTATATATACAGCGTTTTGGGAGATGAACTGAATTTGATTTTTATCAAACCTTTTTATGGAACATTTTTCTATTTTGATTGGAATCAGACATTTTGTGATAATATTTTCTATTTTACCTTTTTCGCAAGATGTATGAGCATGCGGACCTCACTCAGAAAATTTGTTCTTCTATCAAGAAACTTAAAATAATGATAAGAAAGGAGATATGGCTCCAAAACTGGAAAATAATACCTAAAATCAATGTAAACAAGTTTAATGGGGAATATCTTTAAATCTTTCATTAATTCGGCGAGATATTTTTCCGTGGTCAATAAATTTTCGAGATGTTAATTTAAAGATAAATTAATATTCATAGAGCTATTAAATCTTTTCACTAATGAAGCTGTAATTAATATCAGTCCTTGATGCGCAGCCCTGATTAAAAATTTAAATGTTTCCTTCGGCTTACATTGATGCATATTTATATTCAAAAATTTTACTCTAAAGAATTTTGAAAACCGAGTGTAATTAAATTTATGAAATCATAGTTTTTCTTCTTTGGCGTCCCTCCGTAATAATGCGTCGGAAGCTAATTAGTTCAATTCTTCGTGGTAATGTCACGAAAAATCGATCAGACAAAATCACGCTTCTATGATTCAAAGCGTTGTTCAGTTTTTCTTTATCTTCTCCTTATTAGTGCCTTAAAATCATTGATCGTTAATATATTTCTTCGAAAGTGACACTTATGTTCTTTTTATGAAGTAAAAAGTTAGTGTTTATCTGTCATGGGAGCACCTAACTGTTAAGTCGATAGCAATCTTACGGAGGTTCATGCAAGCTACATCCTTTTAAATTTAAAATACTGTAAACTTTTATTTTTAGAATTTCCTTCTGAAAGTTTACACTCTTGGAAAGGATACATTTTCATAGACATAACTGGTGTCATTATTATTAGAGCAGTTCTGGTACTCATACAGTTTAGTAATTAACGGCAGATAAATAGTATTTAGAAGGTGAATTTTTCGAAAGTAATTTCCATAGGCTTTTCAATTTATTAATACAGTAAATGGAAGAGTTAGAACGGATGTTAAGTCAATGTGAAATTTTTTCAACAAAAAATATGGATTTCAATAGGTACTGATATTAACTCTTACTTATAAACTACTCACTGTTTGGTAAATGTAGGATAGTTGGAGAATATTTTTAAATATTTCGTTGTTTATTTATATGTATTTTTGTAGTTGAGCTTCGGGAAGTTTCTATTTTACTGACGTATATAGTGATACGTCTGACGTATAGTGATTTCTCATTACTAAGACAACGATAAACGGACTTTATTGGAACTATAAACGGAGAATATTCCTTGAGGACGAAATATTAGGAGTAGTCTGGTGACATAACGTAATTTTGTAATACTAACGTAATTTTGTAATAGTACAACCTGTAGGCCGTTGAAAATATTAGACAGTGAGAGAATGGAAATAAAAGAGAAAGGATCTTTGAAATCATACTAAATTTCAAATAACATATTGGAGATCATGATAAAAAGTTAGTATTCTGAGATTCACCTGAGTCGGTTGCCTTGCCGCACCAGCTATTGATAGTCCCCTTTCATAGAAAGGGCCTGTCAATAGGAAACCGCCTCAGGCGATTCTCAGACTAACTTTTTGTATTAGATATTTCATATAGAAAAAATTATGCATTTCATATGTATCTGCATATAAATCTCTTCCTTTTACGAATGATTCCAACAAATTTCTGATATAATTACTTAGGAATAAAATAAAAGACGCCGTATTACATGTCGTCTCGGGAGGAATTATTAATGTCTAAGTCTAACAAATGATAGAATGGGGAGAAACGTTAATGCGAGAACCTGTCACGAATATTAGTGTCTTCCATCATCATCATTAGGCAGGTTTTAGAAGTATTTCTGCCTCATTTCACATCTCTTTGAAATAATTACCAAGTTCACGTTATCGCCATACACTTTAATGATCATCTTCGGGTCTTAGAGCAGCGGTTGCCAACCTTTCGGACTTCACAGATCCTTGAACTCACAATTTTGAATACCGCTAATATGAAGACCACTGATGTTGCTAAAAGGTACAAATATATATAAAGTAATATCGCTACCATTGATGTCGCACTTCCACCCTATGTTGGTGATAGGAAGAGGATTTGGACTTAAATGAAAGGTTGTATGTACTAAACAAAAAATTGCAAATTATGCCCAAAACTTTTCATGGACCATCAAAAACTTCTCTCTGGCCATCAGTGGACCGTGGACCACCGGTTGGTGACCCTTGGTTTAGAGGAAGGAAGTTTCCAAGGAGGAATTTAGAAAAATACATATCTCATTTCTAGAAAAGCAAAATGTCTCTTCTCCATAAATTCAGTTAGATCTGTTTAATGGCCGACAAATTGGTCTTATTTTGGAAGGTTTTATTATTAGAAGATGAGAACAAAAGTGAGCTATTTCATTCTGGCATTTTCCTTTATTTCCACTCGAGCGTTATGCTGAAGAGTAATGGGAAACTAAGGGGTCCTTTTCCCATTAGACGGTATTATTTTCTCTGTAGTGAAGGGACTTTAATGGGAAAATGCAATACTTCAAGGTTTTTTATCATCTTATTATGGGCCTATTTAGAGAGATTTCAATCCATCGATTTAAAATCCATCGTAGTAAGAACAGCGAATAAGAATAAACAGTGAGATAATTGTAAAAGTTTACTACATACAGATACATACAGATGAGGAATGTAGTTAGTATATTTCGTTTGTCGATTTTGGCATTTTCCATAGAAGAATATTCAGTAGTATTTACTGTTATTTATTTACTTTTATTTATATACTTTATTAATTTACAAATTAAAATTGGCTGGAATTAATAAGGAAGTAATTGACTGGGTCAAAGATTTTCTCTGCGATAGGGAACAACAAGCAGTACTCGATGGTGTTACTTCAAACAGAGTCAAAGTTACCTCAGGCGTACCCCAGGGCAGCGTGATTGGGCCCCTTCTTTTCTTGATATACATAAACGACTTGAGCCACGAAATCGATAGTAAAGTGAGGATATTCGCGGACGATACAGTTATATATAGGAAAATATCAAGCGTGGAAGACCAGGAATCCCTAGCAAACGACTTAGTTCGTATTCAACGGTGGTGCGAAAAATGGCAACTCGACCTAAACACAAGCAAATGCTCCGTAGTAAATTTTTTCGAAAGAAAACAGTTGCGGCAGAATAAATCGTACAGTATTAGCGGAACAGTAATTAAAGTAGTGGACTCGGTAAAATATCTCGGAATCACTCTTACGAATAACATGAACTGGAGCACGCACATCCGTAACATTTGTGCTAAAGCAACTAGAAAACTCGGTTTCATTAGGCGTATTGTCGGTAAATGTGACGAAAAAGCTAGAGAACGATGTTATTTTGCGTTGGTTAGGCCTCATCTTGAATATGCATCAAGTATATGGGATCCGGCAGACGATACATGCATCCGTGAACTCGAGAAAGTGCAACGGAAAGCGATACGTTTTGTTAAGAAGTGCTACGATAAAAAAGCAAGCGTTACCAAAATGCTGTCAGATGCAGGTTGGGAATCCTTAAAAGATAGGAGACTAGAAGCTAGATTGCGATTGCTTGATAAATTTAGGGAAAGTACATTTGCGGAAGATATAGTAGATATTATGAGACCCCCCTGCTACCTTGGACGATCCGACAATGAGCGCAAAATAAGAGAGATAGATGCTAGGACGAGTCGATTTAAGAATTCATTCTTTCCGCGAACTATACATGATAATAATAGGCTAAAAAAATAGTCCGAACGCCCGGTGTTTTCACCCCCTGCCACACGCCGTAAGGCGGCTTGCAGGGTATTTATGTAGATGTAGTGGAGTGTTAATCTTATATTATAAAGTAGTGTGTGTGTGTGTATGTTTGTCCACCTAAAACACGAGAACCAGAACTTGCATGACTTTCAAACTTTCGAGGTTTATAAATGTCTTCCCAAGTTAGAAAATCGGCTATATTTTATTCACCCCAGATGTTTAAAACTGATTCCAAAAGAAGTGCACGTAAAATTCAAATTCAACATTTGCAGGTTTCATTTCTTTTGAAAAAATTAATTAGAAAGAAATCGAGACAAGCACCAAAAGGTCAATTGAATACATATTTTTATTATGGTCGTATAATTTCGTTTTTGATTCGCAATTGCGAGAATTTTGATAACATTGGCGATCATTTTGAGAAATTTTGTTTTGTCCCCCTGACAACTACTTCCATTGTTAAATCCGAGCTAATTTTCTTAGTAGAATACATTGGAAATCGAGGTCCATATGAAATATATGGGAAGAATTAATGATAGACTATGTGAAGTGGTCAATATTGTGAGATTTCAGCATTTGGTTGACGATAATTTGAATGATTTGCATTGATGAATCGCAGGGGAACGCGTGCGACCATTCAGCTCATTTTTTAAACGGGATTTAAAAATGGTGGAACTTCTAAATATTCTTTTTGTTGAGTTAATCTACATCTACGTATCTACCCCATAGGACTACTATATTTAATCCTATCTCTATTTTCACCGTTGAGAATCAATGCACACATATGCTAGTATTAAATATAAGAGATAAAGTGATCTATTTACATGCATTTCTCATTCTTATTATTAATGGTTTCGTGAAGAAGAAAAAAAATTGACGTAGTTCAAAATCAATCAAGAAATTACAATGGAATTGAGATACAAAAGAAATGGGTTCGACAAAACAAAGTAGTACATTAAGTTCAATCATTAACCATTTGAACTTAGGAACAGTCTTATTATATTATCGATACTGACGTGTAGTAATTGATGATGTAGATATCTTAAGATAATTCTTGAATTGGTCCAAAAATTGCTTCATTCTGTCTTTCGTTTTCCCAAAAGGAGACTCTATCTATTTACTGCGTTCCATTCATCTGCCTCCTCTTCCCTTCTTACTATCTCCTCCTCTCACTTCGAAAATCTTTCTTTCTCCTCTCGATTATACTCCTGCCAACGAAACAACAATTTTCCCAGCCCATCCTCTAGTAATTGCGATGTTTCGTTTCCCGGCAACAAGAAACCGTTTCGATTCATCCTCTTCCAGCACTTCCATCTCTTCCTCAGGCGGGGGTCAACTCTGCGGTCCTTATGAGTCGAACTCCGGTTGTTTGTCCCTCAGCCCTGCTTAGACCATACTCAGGGTAGCCAACTCTTTAAAAATCGATTCCAGTAACTACCCAGAGCAAAAGAATGGTAATTATAGGAGATATTACGTAGGAATATATAGGAGACTATTACATGAGATGTATTACTTGCCCGGAACTAGGAAAATTGGAAGATCTAGGTTCGTGACCCAATCATGTCGACATTTTTCACTTCAACTTATCCTAGGGAATAAATCCTATAATTTTGGCATTTATCAGCTTGACTTCAATAGATGATGAATTAATAGTTTAAATACCATGGTCGAGTTTTTCATTCGTCAGTGATCGTAGTATGATCAAATTCATTCGACATTTCATCATTGGAACGCCGTATCCAAAAACAACATGGTAGAACCGCCGTTTTAAATTTGATCGTTGTCGCCAGTCGCGCGCAAATATGCTCTGATTTGGGATGATATAACATCATTATTAAGAAAACTATAATTATTGGCATTTAGAATTTTTATGTCCATAGAAATACAAAGTATTTTTGCGCACCTTCAGGAGAAATCTTTTATATTCTGCAGGCCTTCAGCAAAAGAGGTGTAAAATAAAATACGATGATATTATATAATTATGAAATTAAGAAGATTAATCGAAAAAAATGCAAGTAAACGCCCTCTGAGACTAAGTTTGGGATTGAAGAGACATCATAAGAAGAAAAACGGATGAATCTATGTCAGGATTGATTCAGTTTTAAAGAAATAAATTAACTACTAAATTACGATCACAGGTATCACTAAGATAGCATTTCTCCTATAGCAATGCATTTATTTAAAAATTAACTCCTTCAAATTAATAATATGTTAAACATCTGGTACGAAGGCTTTCGCTGCACGTAGTAGTCATATGAAAATGACCACCGCTGCGTTCCCGAGAACCAACAT
Source organism: Ladona fulva (assembly GCA_000376725.2). Lineage (NCBI taxonomy): Eukaryota > Metazoa > Arthropoda > Insecta > Odonata > Libellulidae > Ladona > Ladona fulva. The sequence goes on from KZ308310.1 coordinate 720,744, forward strand.
TGAATATGTTAAACATGTTTGTCGCATGAAAATGTTTAACTATTGAGCATACTCGGGAGACAACGCCTAGATTTAAGAAGGGGGAGTTTCTCAAAACAGCATTCAAAATCCGCGTGCCTCTGGATGAATCTGAGAGAGTTGGCAACCCTAGTCATACGCCCATCGCTCATGCTCTAGTTTGCACGCCTTTTATATTCTCAGCCTCCGGTGCAATTTCTCGACCCGGATTTCCTCCATCAAAGCGGCACAAACTGAATCAAAATTTGCGTCAGAGAATAAGTAGGAGGTAAGAAAAATGTTCTGTGTTTTCAATATACAGAACTGTAATTCATCGTTTTTTTGGACAGTTTTTACCGTATCTTGCATACATTAAATTGATCTTTATTATCCAAAGCCTTTCCTTGGAGTCTACCCCGAAAATCTGCTTATGAGTTAAATATAAATTAAGAATAGACGAAGTTAATAGGCGAGATAAAAAAGAAGAGAAATGCTCGAAATTGAAAAGTTGTTTCATGAAAACTCAACCACAACAAAAATCTAAAATCGAACGTATATTAGTAATATGACTATATTTGTAATACTATTAATGTAGACCGTACTAATGACTTGCATAATTTCTTCGTTTGCACGATGAATTATTTGAAAGTGACTGATTAGCCCGATTTTGATGACTATTTTACTTAGTGAATCATCGACAATTATTTAGGCAACCACATTTTTATAACTTTTATCACGAAATTTAAAGAAAATGGCGAAATTATTTTTATTGATTCCTTTTGAATACGTTTATATACTGAAATTTGTCTTTACAATATTTAAGTACCGCGATTACTATTACCACCTCATTCTAAGCCTAAATGATGATCTTGTGAAAACTAAAGAATTGTACAGCTGAGAATGGTGGCTCAATGCAATTACATGTTGAAAAAGTTATTATTTACAAATTATGGCATTTGTCTCCGTAGAAAAAATAACTTTAATTACCATCTACCGTGAAACAATTACATTATTTCAGTTGATCTTTGCAGTTGATAATACATGTAAATACTTTCCATGCAGCAGCGTACGCATTTCAGTGAGTAAGCGTAAATTTAATAGTATCTTCTGTTTCTATATCTTTCCAGACCTCTCGATGCTATGGAAGTTTTTCTTCACTTTTACTTGAAATGTTTTCTCCAATCTATCAACTGTCGTTTTACCCATATATTTTGCTGATAGTTTCTTCGAATGCAAATTTTATCCGCCAATATCACCTTCATCTGCGAATTATTTTCAATATTATTATCAAATTGAGTCTGTAATTTTGGAAACTCTTTCTTGAATAAAAGTCAGACTTGATCATATAAAAATATCAAAAGCTTTTCTGTCAGAATCCTTGGAAAGCAGGGAATCCATTGACGGTAATTCCATCATAACAAAATATTTCTTTCTTTCGAAATATTTCTTCATTTTATATTATTTTTCTTGCTAGTGCTCAATTTTGCGGGCTACACATGAGGCATCGAAAAAAATGTTTTTTAAAGGTAAAAATTAGATCGGTAATTTTTCTCTCCTTCATGTTTTATTATTACCTAACTTTCGAATGAATTATTTATGGTCAGAAAATTATTTACTTATAAACTTACTCATTGCTCTTCTATGTCATAGTATAAGAGAAACTGTAAATAGATAAATTTCGATGAAGATCTTATGATCGTGCTTCCATGTTCTCAGAAATAGTCGAGCCAAATTTTTAAAGACGAGTATTTCTAACAGAGAAACTCCACCTCATAAATCCATCATTATTAATCTACACAAAAGAGCTATTATCTTGGGATGGAAGGTAGATTTTACTGATTCCCTTGGTTGAGAGGAGATATGAGAAAGAATCGAAGATATTCATTGTGGCGAACCGGCAAGAACGAATAACAATAATTGGTGGAGAATTAGTCACGGTCGAGATGACCAATGAATGTGTTAGATAAAAGGAAAATCCGCCAACCATAATGACGTGAGGACTTCCTTTCATTATGAACTATGGATCTGAGATGTTCTACCAGTAAATTTCCAATGTTGCCCGTGAGCCGTTCGTTTGACAAGATATACCGACACGATAACAATCATTTCCAGCACTTCAATTTTATCGGGAGTCATAAAACATTAACTCTTAGCATCAAACGCGGAATATATTTCATGCATTTATCCTTGGTTTCGACATGTGCCTGGCAGGTTGACAGCGCTATCATTGCAAACGTATTCAACTTATCGATGCAAGAACTCTATCATCGAGCAAAACGTACGATTATTTTGATTTTTTATTGTTCTCCACATTCAAGGCGTATATTCCTATCAGCAATCAATGCAGAGACATGGAACATGGGATAGAAATGGAGGACGTAACATTTCTGAAGTATGGGGAGCCATCTAAAAGGAAACGGAGCAGCGTTGAACAAGTCCCGACGGTATGTAAATAATTTTTCATCTTCATTAACATCAAAATACAATGCCGACTCTAAACTGAAAAATTAGCTTTACATATCGAAAGACCTTAATTTACGGTAAGGAAGTTGACGCAGATTTGTGCTCGACTTCGCTTTACCATATGTAACGTCTCCCTTTAAGGAACTTGTAATCGAATTACAGCTTTAAGCCACTTGTAGAGGCTGCTGTAAAATCCTCCGAAGTTCTTACGGAAAATTTTTCGAGTTTAATGTTGGACGAGATACTGTTTTCAAAATGGGACCAGTGTTTCAATTGGTTCTTAATGTTTTATATCACGATTTATTACTGATTTCTTCTTAAAGTAATGGAGATAATTATAATATTCCTCCAGTTCAGGGAATAAATAATGCTCTCACTGAGCAACTCACAATGAGCCAAGTTCTGCTGATAGCTGAAAATTTCGCATTCATGGTAAGGTTTTGAGTCAATTTTAGTATGTTTATTATTCTAATCCTAAAAGGAACGTTGCAAGTCTTAAGAGTTCGTAGAGTTTATGATTACTTTGCTGCTTAAACAGCCGATTCTTCAAAGAAGGGAATCTTTTAGATCAATAATTCATCTTGAAAGGCTAAAAATTACAAACATATTTATCTAGCGCATTAGTATAATTCATGAATTTTAGTAAATTAGGTAAATGAAATTATCACTAAGCTTTAAATTTCGAAATAAAACCTAAACACACTGAGTGTAACATTTATTCGATTTCGATTAATATCAAAATTAGTTCTTGTGAATTTTTAATATAAAAGTTAACAGTAAATTCTTCATATAAAAGAAACTAGAGTAAAGATGAATTGTCACCGTTTAGAAATTACGCTGTCATAACGGAAAGGAAGACCCGAACACGGGCATCTGCGTTTGCGACGAGGGATGGGGAACATATTCCATAGAAGAAGACAAGCGCGAGCCTCCGTTGCCAGTCTTAAGTTACCAGGAGGACTCATCTAATACCCCGTTGCACATGTGTACGGTCAAAGATATCCAAGGTGGTCCTCATTTCTTTCTTGCTACTCAAGATCTCGCAAAAACTATGGAACTAGTACCTGTATCCTTTGTTTCCATGGAAAAATTGCAAGCTGTTATTACTTTATACAACGTCGGAGCATCTTTACACGAATAAGCGAAAATGTTGTTCCTTATGGAAATTCCCTCAATCTGCTTTAGGGTACGACTGATAAGAGTGCAATAGTCTCTGCGGCAGATACTAAAAATGGAAATACTATGTACAATGTTCGATGGTGAGTTATTTTACTTATCAATTACTTAATTTGGAAAATTCTTAAAGTAAAACCGTAAATTTCGGCAACTTCAAGAGAGGGCTCTCATAGAAGTAGTAGTATTAAAAGTTCATCGACAGCTGAGCCTATTTCGCGCATATGGGACCCTATTGAGAATCGAACCCGGAACCTCTTTCACCAAAGACCCACCACGTTACCCATTTGGCTATTCGGGAGCCGAGAGAGGGCATCGTTTCATACATATGATGCGGGATTTAAAACTCAGCCTAAAATGTTGTAAATTAATCAGTTTTTATATTCATATTTCAATGTTTAAATCATGTGAAGAAACAAAAAACTATCCTCGTCCACAGAATGAAAAACATACGCTACCTGTTTTCAGGATTCGAGGACTGAGCTTTTATTATTATTATTTATTCTTACGGTGAGGTTAGGCTAAAATGGCCTCTCTTCCACCTAACCTCTGGGGATATTACATGGCATAACTACTAATTACATTAATAACTAAAATAATTAACTAAAATTAACTTAAATTTATGTAAAGAAAAAAATCTCAACAATAATTCAAACATGGATAAAAGAAATATTCTAATTACAGTATATAAAATATTGCTAATATAAACTAATACATATAACTAAATATAGATACTTAAAAAACTACAAAGATTTGGGTTGTGGGGAAAAAACTCCTCAACTGAAGGTTTTTGGAGAAAAACCCACGATGGGGGAACACCCACACAAGAAGGGGGGCAAATAAAAAACCGCGAAAACACAGAGGTGATGAATGCACTGTAAGTAGATGATGATGCAGGTGATATTCAGCAAATTTGTATCGTCACTGATGGTATATCGGCACGTACGTCCCTCGTCGGATGTGTAAACAATGGTGTAACTCTGAAAAAGGGGGAAAGAGAGAGAGAGTAATCTGGTCTATAGAATAGGTGAATAACTAATAAGTCACATATGCTTAATATGAAATATAAAATTTTTGTTTTTTTTTGCTTTAAAAAAAAGTTTTTCTTACTGATTTTTATTGAGAATTACACCCAAAAAATAACTTCGGTATCAAAATAGGTTTTCCACATTTTCGTTCGTAAATGTATGCAACAACAAATACTCCTTGAATTTAAGTACATACATAATCGAGGAGAGTCATGGAAAAGGAACGTTGAGAGCCAGCGCTGAGCTGGTAAGAATATCAACAGTACACATGAAAATAACAGAATCGTGTCAGTTCCTCGTACACATCTACGAACTTCATCCTTAACGCCTCGAGGAAATCACTCGCAAATTACCCGGGAAGGCCGGGAGCGGCAATTCCTTCGCCGCGTTTACTCGTTATTAAATCCCTCTTTGAGGATAAAAGAGCCACTGTCTCGGAGGTCCCTTTAAAATCGCGTTCAAGAGATCCATTACTTTATGCGTCCTATATCAAGCCCGGGTCGTGGGAGGCGTGCAAAGGCGGGATATGGGTGGGTACGTACACGACCTCTCGCTTACGGAGGCAATGAAGCGCGGCATTGCAGTTTGCGCGGGGGGTAATCGTCAGACCCGCACGTAACTCGCTCTTTCAAGTGTGTGTGTGTGCGCCAGAGCACGCGAGGTGCCGTCAACTATTTTATACGTAGACCGAGAACCTATTGCATCCTGTCAGCAGAGGAGTTCTCGAACCCATACACACTATCGCTGCCAGGGATTTGGATTCCCAAGGGATGAAAGGAAAGGGAAAAGGGTGCTGCAATTCCTCCCAGAAACGGCGGATGAGTGAAATTGACGATTCTCATGCGCTAGGGTGTAGTGCATCCGATTGCGTGTCCCTCGCTTTAAGATTTTGCAGCTGAAAATCGTCGATAGAACGAATCTCGACGCTTGATTGAGGAAGAGATCTCTAAAATTGGAAGGAGTAGTTAAACTTGAAGTGGTTTTTCCGGGATGTAGCATGTTTATTTACTTTATAGGCGAATAACGCTTGCATATTGGAGCGGATGTCTGATATTAATTTGTACCTAATGATTATTGGATGATATTTTACCGAAGGAAGTGTGACTGAAGTCAGCATTTTCTTAGTAACTATACCGTATGATCTCCGGTCTTTTAGAGTAACTGTGATTATTGACAATTTAGAAAACGCCTGACCTGACATTTTACCCAGTAAAAATATTCTTAGCATTATTACGAAATTCCATGTTCATATACCTTGATTGAATATGCTATTTTTAAACTTAGGTTTCTAAGGCGAAATAGTTATCGGAGGTACTCAAAAGAACTTAAAACTTTGTAATTAAGCATACTATTTAACAATATTAAACGGATTACGCAGGCAATACTTTACGTTAAAATATGCTTGGTGCATATATTCTTAGCTTTTATGTTAGGGGATGGATAGGTCATTTAAACTACAGAATGCATCGAAGTTCTTATTATTAAAGCTTTTTGTTATGAACATATTAAGTTGAGCATTGCTTTTCCTTAACGCCGAATTTCAGGCTCTGGTAATTCTCTTCTTCATCATCATGGTTTCAACTTTTATAATATGTGTACTCTGCACCTGGATTGTGACGGGAAGATGCTGCGGTGGGTGCAAGAGGAAATATGTATGAGATCTGCACAAATTTTTCGTTCGAGACTCAGGTTGACAAATTTATAAGTGAATGTCGGTCAATGAAAATCTTCTTAAGATATAAGAATTCTAGACCTTAATTTAGTGATTTGATGCGATTCATTTTGGTGTATTAGCCTAACTTTCGGTTTTAGAGAAGTAATAAAAACATGATGAAAAGTGCTGGTTTTCAAAACTTTTACCCTTTTGGCAAATAATATAGTAATAGTAGATACTAAGAACGGAATTCTGTATACGTGCACGAATAATAGATTATAATTTTTCTACAAATTTAATAGCATTAACTACGGCAAAAGTCGCAAACAATCGGGGAACTTTCCTGCGTCGCATTTAATCCTCTCATTTACATTTTTCATTCCATAAACTAGGGAACAATCGCAATAATCTTTTCTCTTTCGTTCCGTAAACATATTAAGGAAAGTTTATCTCGGAACATCGCAAAAATATGCCTTCCTTTCGCAACTCATCATTCACGCGAAATCCTCTGTTTTTTTCCTCCAGCATAGGAGGCGAGCAAAAGATCACGCCAGCGAACTAACGCGGTGTTCGCAATTTAATAACCTCTTGGCTATCTCTTTAACCCTTAAGTCCATAAGTTGGGGCCCTCGGCCATCCATTCCTTTGTTGCACTAGCATCCGTTTATATAAGGCCGGGAGTCAAGTGTTTTCTACCGAGACAACAAAAAACAATGCATCTTCCCCGTCTTACTCTCTTTGGGGCCCCTCTTTCGCCGTCTCCCGTTATCGCCTTATTCTTTTGACCTCTCTCCCGTGGCCTCCTCATCGCTATCCCCTCTAATTATCCGCGGGGTGGAGGAGAGAGCAATTGCTAGGCAATTACATACGGGCTGTCATGGGAGACCCGTCACACAGTGACAGGCACTGCGCTCTCCCTATACCTCTCGGGGTCGGTTACACCCCCTTCCCAATCCGCTCTCTTTCCAGGCCGAGCCTCTTCCTCTACTTACCTATTGTTTTTCTCTGAAAACAACGGGATTTCCTACACACCCTTCCTAATTCCAATATTTTAAGTCGCTTTACCTATCCTCTTTTCCGCTGCGGTTTGTGCTAGTGAGAGATTTGATGGCACTCAGTAGTTTCGCATGGTTCACTGTCAGGAAGCTGGGCTGCGTAGAACTCTCTTGCCTGCTTCAAACGAATTGGGCAGAATTTTCGCAGGAACGAATTGGATGGATACTCAAAAACGCCACATGGAGATTAAATATCTTTCACTGGTATGTTATTCGTTTTAATGTTTTACTAACATGAATTTGAAGACGTATTCATAATCTTTTGTAGTGGTATAAGAATAAGTCAGAAGCGGATTTTTCAATCAAAGTCCATTTCTAGTGATTTTAACATTCCTTTCTCGTTAAAATATAGTTTTACCCACAAGTCTATCCTTAGACCTCTGAGATTGAGTTGAACTATTAGATTGGTAAATTAATATAAAGAGGAATGCAAAATATAAATATAAAGAGAGCTCTCCCAAGGAAGAATGGACTTGAAAGAAAGTCTGACGGGACCGGGAAACGAACCTGGGTATCCCAATTGCCGGTCGGGTGCTCTGTCCGTTGAGCTATCCCGACAGATCAAATATTCTCTCATCAAAATATATGCATCTCAGCTCTCGATTACTTTTCATTGCTTTTATTTTTTTCAGGCCTAAATTAGCTCTATTTTTTATTTCTCAATACAGTTCGATTTAAATAGATACAAACTATAAGTTTTCTATTTATTTTCAATGCCTAAGAGTTGTTGTTTCTAGGGTCAATTAATAATCAAAAAACCATAATACCCGTTAGATCCCATTTAATTTTTAGAAGTGATTACTCGTTCTTTGCAGTATTATATTGTCACATGTCCAAGGTGTAAGTATATCCGTTTCAACATTGTAATGAAGACAAACCTTCCATAGGTCTTTGGACTTCACAGTCGAAAAATGTTTGAACAATCCATATCCGTATCATAATTCAAAAGGTGTTTGAGAGATTAAAAACCAAAATGCAAATCTGCGAAGTACCTATCGGGATATGATTTTAAAATAGCAACTTTCAGGCTTTATTAATCGTTCAGTCTTCGTTTCTAAGAGCAATTGATTTTTTTATTGAATGGAAGAAAAACTCAATCCATTTTCTAATGTATTCAATTGCGCCCAAAATGGTTTAATTGCATCTATAATCATAAGGATGGGCATTTATGACTCAACATCGACTATGAATTGAACTGGATTAAGAATAAACCATTGATTATGAATGGCTATTATTACGAGGTACTCGATCGAACTAATGGAGCGCCTTTTAACCGCTGGTATTGATGGCTGTAATCTGTTGGATCAATCTCCCTTCTCTTCTGTTTCTGTCATCTTTTATTTTCCTAACCAACATCTCTTTCCTTTAAAATATCCGCTCGCCCTCATCAACCTCACCTTATTAAACCTTCCTCTTATAACCTCTTTCACATCCTCCCTCTATCCAGGTCACATCAGGCGGGAGGAAACAATAGAAAAATGCCTTTTCTGAGATAACCTCAACTTATCGTGGAAAAATTTCACTGTCCATGACCCATCCCTTTATTCTTTCCCGTATTTTAAATTCTCTCGCCCCAGACTCGCATCCGCAACTCTTGTTTTGATTAATCTCGTACCGAGCTAAAACATACTTTGTATTTCTCATTATTCTCTCATTTCATGACTCACTTCCGTTCTTAGGAAGTTCATTTAATATTGCTCAGAAAGTTATACTTAAGTTTTGATTCATCGTGAACCTAAATTATGAAGATTATCACATTTTTCTAATTTATGACTAAATATTTTTTAAATTATTAATACTTTACTGTAAATGATTAGAAGCCTTAATTTTCGTTTATTAATCCTCGTACTTCAAAATTATCAAGAATATCTACATTTTAATATGATTCACTCGAAACCTTTTGAGTATAGTATGCTCTCTTTGTTCCTTCGTGAAAACACGAGGATATGTTTTTATCATCTCCAATTTTTAATCAAACATTACTAAAACTTAAAATATTTATATGGTAGAGGTGAGAAGTATTGCATCCCTGTTTATCAGTTACATGTAAATAAGGTTGATAAATTTACCATTAAGCTACTTATTGCTTTACTGAGATGTATGAAAAGCTGCGACAACGAAGGCTTGAATCTCCTAAAAGTCATTATAGCTGCCTAAAATACGGATTTCCAATGCGTAATAAAGCTTTCACGACTTTTTCTAAAAAATGTAAGTAAATATGAAAATACTTCCATCGAATAAATTTATCGACTTTTTTCTTCGGTACTCCTATGTATACTACTACGTACAGACAACACTGATTAGACATTATCATTCCATTAAACGTTTCTAGCGACATACAATTCCAATCTCGGCAAACGATTCGGGTAAGGAAATTTTTAAACCTTGAACCTTATCAAATTACTTCCTGCTTCTTCAGAGTTTTGACTTCATTCATTAATTCGGTCTTAATTAAAGTTTGTTTATTTAAAACTGATGCGTGCAGAAATTGTACATCAATATCGTATTTACAATCACAATATAAAAATAAATTATTGTATTTAATATAATAGCCCAAGAATTTTTAATATCCCACCAACAGCAGCAATCATCAACAAACCATGTGCATTTCAGACGTAATTAACATCTTTTGGTGAATATAGCGGAATGATTAGCAAGCTATCCTACAAGCGCTAAGGTCTCGGGTTATTGTTTTGGTTGTATGGAGTGGCTGTTGTGTGGTCGTCCGTTTTTACATCCCCAATGTGATGGTCCAATGAATTGTTAGTGGGAGATTATGAATAAAAAATAAAAAGGCGTATGTACCCATTACAGTTTGGTAATTAGAGAGAGGGAGAGGTATGAGACAGGGAGTGGTAGATAGAAAGATAATCTCCCTCTCTTCGAAGTATTTTCTTTATTCGAATGATGTATTTCAAGGTTTTGATAATGATTATCTTCAGATTTTGTAACAAGCATGTTTCTTTATACTAAGATAAATTGTGATGATAAATAGTATTTATGCAGTAATATATTTTGTGATCTTCGGAAGTATCCTCGGGAGTGTTTAATAAGTAAGGTTCTCTTAAAACATTCCAAAGCCACACCTTCACGGAGGAAGTAGCATAACATTATAACAGGAAATTATAAGCTTATACGTTTTAGTCTCGTATTCCATCTATGATATGTTTCAAAGATCTTAATATATTTCCTTTCCAAAATCAAGGTTAACCTTCTACGTAGATATCTCTCGTTCGTTTGAATTTCTGTTTCTATAGATATTTTGATGAACCCATCCTGCTCCTGAATTCATACGCATGATGACAAGTACGCTTTATTTATAAGAATAATTTGCTATTTTAGGATAAAGATCTTTTTAAAAACGAAACTATTGTTGTTTTCTCTTTATCATTATTTTTATGCTACGTTTACGTATAGTGTTTATAGCTACGCAATGAAGATACTGAAACTAATTAAACTATACCTCTTGGTATAGGATATGAGGAAAAATCACGTGCAACATCCTCGAGCATTCAAAATCTTCTTTTGTAAGCAGTTTACTTATCGAAACTTATTTCAACAGTGCTGGCTTCGGAGGGGAAGGAGAGGTTTCCTTAATGCAGAAAGAGAAGCGAGTTACCAGGACGACTGCCTCGTACTTTGTCGGCCTGCCGTACAGTCAGTCACTCTTTATTTACTTTCTCAGCCACTCTGATTTACATATACGTCCGCGCACACGACAAGATGAAGGTAAAGGGTTAAGGGGAGGGGAGGAGTTGGTGGAAGGGATGGAATCGAGCGGGCATATAGCTAACCTGATGGTTGGGAGGCCCAGACGCTTTGTAGGGTGTCAAGTGGTGGGGAAGGGAAAAGTGGTAAATGGAAAAATAAAAAAGCCAGAGCTGTTACACGTGGAGAGGAGCAGATAATGTTGAATCAAATTGGATAAGCGAGTAACTCCGCATTTTCTTCTCTTGCGGTTTTGAAAGGATTGCGTCGTAACCCTATTATAAAAATGACGCTTATAATTTGAAATGTTCCCTTAGTGCACCCTTTCTCTCTCGTTCCTTCCTGCAAGAGGATTATATACATAGTTCGGCGAAAAAACTAAGATATCGATCTGTTGGATAATAGGAAATTTATATAAGCGTCTGGGATTGTGAAGAAAGTCATCGATTTTGAAGGAGAGTGGGTAACTCACAATTGTTTGGTTTTCATTTTTAAATGCGCTTAACTACGATATAAAAACAACTGTATAGTTATCAGAAGAGCTCGTATTATGGAGATTAGAGACTTAAATATGCATTGTCATGACTTATTTTTAATTGGTTGATTATCTATAAACTTAACAAAAAGTGCAAAGCTTTCTGCTGTTAAAACTGCATGCCTCGACCGTTTTCATCTTAATTTTTTTGGACGGCAGAAAAAATACTGCTCTAGAGCTGCGGCCTTTATTGCCAAGGAGGAGTTTTAAGTAACAATATTTCTGTTCTTCTTCAACGAAATAACGAAATGAACTACGCGATTCTAATATATAATGGATAATATGCTAAATCCTTCATTTTATTTGTGATGTTTTCAAATATTTCAATAAATAGTGGGTGCTCGAAAAATTTGTTGGGCGGGACTTAAAAAAGATATCGCGCAGTTGGTATAACCTAGGTCTCGAACTTAGCAGAACTATGAGCCTTCTAGAAATATATATCGAATCAACGATAATCTTACACCGTAAGCCTTTTTGCTACGATCAAATACCATAGGCTAACAGCATCACTAACTGTATGTATTAGAAGTGAGAACATTTTGAAGTAATACGCAGAGCAACACTCGCATTGAAATAGTTTGCAGAGACGTTTCTTACGACAATAATATCTCATTTAAATCGATATAGAATATCTCTACGAGAATATCCCACTCCTTCAGAAAGGAAATGAAGCTTCATGCTAGAAGAGAAATGTAAAAGGTCGTGTTCTAATAATTGCATGAATTAAGTTCAATAGTGCATTCAACATGATCACATGAATTAAGATCCGTATAACATGAAAACGACTCTCTAAGTAAAGCCAATATCTTAACATTCAACGAGGACACATATTACGGCCTAGCATCATCTGCAACATACTTTAAGAATAAACTCAGTAATTCAAGATACAAAGCGAAATAAGGTTTCGGTATCCTGTTAAATTTTTCATGGGGCCTAAATGGTGGATTGTTTTCTGATTTACCGTTCCACCAGAAATTCCACAATTTTTCGTCTTAATCAGTCGGAATTATCAAATATAAAATTTGCATTTCATTCATAGAAAATGAGTATACCTATACAGAATGAAGGGGAAAATTTTGATTCGAGTAAATGAAACAAGCTGCTCAATCAAAGCCTACGGTAAACATCGAAGCGAAAAATAAATTATGCAGAATTTCCAGACGGCTATATACGCACGGAGAGTTGTATTGGCTACAGGAGCCCGTTCAAAGAACGAGCGCGTCAAAAACCTCTCCCACATTACCTTCCTCTTTGTTGGGCAGTCAGTGGCGGATGGGCACTGGGCTCTTTCGAAGACAAACGACCCTTGGAGTCGTTAAGAGCGCGTGTGGGAAGGAGAGGGGGAAGCGAGATAAGGAGACCAACACACACAGGTAGAGAAAGGGGGCGGAGTGGGATGGTGCGTTAGGGGGAGGGGCCGATGAAGGGGGAGGTGATAAAGCGAGGGGAGGTAGGAGCGAGTTTGGGATTTTGGAGATAAGGACGATCGGAAGGGAAAATCGGGGCAGAGCTCGGAGTAAATGAGCGTGGGTGGGTGGAGGGGGTGGAGGTGAGAAAGGCGAAGGAGGTGGAAGGGGGTTGCGATGGGCGTAGGAAGCGGCGGCTTTGGTGGAGCCACGGCGATCGAGAAGATAAATAAGAGGCAGATAGAAAGGGAAAGCGGACATACGTCGAGTGGGAGTAGGTGATGCAGCTAGGTGCGCAAGTAGAGGAGAAGTCAAACAACGGTTTACCTTAAGGACACGATGCTGTCCCACAGAAGTTTCTTTTTCTTTGCAGTTGTTCAGTGTCCGAGAGGGAGGGGTCCACTTTAGCCTGGCTGGAAGTTCCATATTTTACGGAACGATCAAAAAGAGTTAAATACACGTTTTCAGTTTCGGACGTCGTTCAATTTATCTTAATGACCCTTATCCGCGCGCGCTTTATTTTTCGCGTAATTACACCGAGGAAATGCTTTTCTTCATTATGAAATAATTCCTCTCGTTATACTTATCGAGGGAAATGCCGTGGAAATTAATGGTTAATTGTTAAGGATTCAAGAGAGAGAGACTTATCTGAAGAAAATAATTTGTAGTTTCGTTTGGCTTCGAAAAAGTTTCATTGTTTTGCGAGAAAACATAGGATAATAAGAAAAGGTTTGAGGTCTAGAATAAAGTGGCTCAATAATCTTTCGAATACTTGAAATGGATACTATGAATATCTGTACCACTTGATTGTGTATTAACCAATGGAAAATCTTAAAGTCGTTTTAGATTATTTCCGCTTTTGCCTTATCGCAAACCAATTTAGAAAAAGGGCTTCTTTTCCTGCCATTTATTTCCACAATATATGGTTCTCATTTGATGTAGCCGTAGATTATTTTCCCGTCTTTTGTTCGTTTCTCAGAAGAATATATTGACCAAGTTAAAAATCTCTTCACTAATAAAAGGGCCTATGATAAATGTTCGAGCCGATGTATGTATCACTTTTTCATGGTGATTATGAAAGGGCTCTTTGATATTAATTATTCTCACTAAGTTCTACGGGGCCACTATTTGGTTTTTATATGAATTCTATGAATTAAATGCCACACCAAGAGAGGCTATCATAATTATGCTTTTCATATATTTAGAAAAATTTCAGTATGGATAGATAGTATCAATATTTTTATCCTGATACATTTATGACTCTACCATGCTATTTTGATTTAAAGCTTAAATGAANAATGAAAATTAGACGTTTACCCGTACCACATAAAGTTTTAAAACTTTATGTGGTACGGGTAAACGTCTAATTTTCATTTCTTAGTTCGTTGTGACTTCCTACCACAAAGTCTTGCCAGAATCTATTGATAGCTCCATATAACTAACTCGCAATTTAGATAGCTTACGTAAAACTTTATTTTTTTAATACATTGAGTTGCATATTTTTCCTTGACTTTTAATCTCAAATAACGCGTGCGTAAGGTCAATAAATAAAATTTATCAGCAATACTAAATTTAAGTTCCATCAATTGAAAAGACAGTTGTTCAATTAATCTAATAATTCAAGGGAACCAATCACTAAGCTATGTACCTAAACTTCTGTAACTTTCTGACTTTGTCACATTAGAATTCTCTATTCCTTTACGTTTGTTTAAGACCTGTGGGTATAACATCAAATGAAATATCGAATAATATCCATCTGATTAATATTCGTGGAGCATTGTGGTTTTCATAGAGTTAACGCAAGTAAAATATTAAGTTCAAGATTGATTTAGTGATACAGTGTTAACTATTCATTTACATAAAGGTATATCAAGATTTCAGCTCCGGTAGATCGCATTAGCTCCTCTGAAGATTGAAAATTGCATATACTGTTCTTCAATATATTTAAAATTTTATGTGCAATGGGAATTGATTCCTAAAGTTTTATCACAATGAAATATAACCGGGTTGTAGTTTTTAAATTTTGTTATAAGAACAACAACAAAATGAAAAATCGCGCTATTCTTCTCTCAGTTAAAAAGCTTTAGCATAAAACATAATGCGAAATTTTACAGAAACAATTAGCCACTGTGCCGTAATGGGATTTGCCAAGGCCATTGAAGACCTTAAGAGGCCAGGGGCTGAGGATTGGACACCCAAATAATATCCCATTTAAATCGATATAGAATATATCTACGAGAATATCCCACTCCTTCAGAAAGGAAATGAAGCTTCATGCTAGAAGAGAAATGTAAAAGGTCGTGTTCTAATAATTGCATGAATTAAGTTCAATAGTGCATTCAACATGATCACANGAAATTTTACAGAAACAATTAGCCACTGTGCCGTAATGGGATTTGCCAAGGCCATTGAAGACCTTAAGAGGCCAGGGGCTGAGGATTGG
Organism: Ladona fulva; assembly: GCA_000376725.2. Lineage (NCBI taxonomy): Eukaryota > Metazoa > Arthropoda > Insecta > Odonata > Libellulidae > Ladona > Ladona fulva. The sequence continues at coordinate 736,206 of KZ308310.1, forward strand.
ACACCCCTGATATACATGAATAGTAGAATTTAAAGATCCCGTTACTTTCTTCATTAATTTACTCCAACACTATTATGCCATTGGCATTCAAAATCAATAATAAAAATTTAATGTTTTTATTGATTATGCTCACGAAAACCTTTAGTTTCCCAAGTGCTTGAAAGCATTTTTACTGTTTCAAATCGTTGACGAAAATCTAATTAGGGTAGATTTAAGATCTATACTAGAGTCGTAATTAATCGATTAAACTATTACTCAATCTGACCCCTTTATTTCGTCATTTATCGAGTATGCATTTTAGTTCATCGCTTTGTGCGCACTTTCTTATTGCACCGGCAGTCGCACAGGCGTCGGCCGGCCTTCTCAACCATCGATTCCCGCCCAAGATGAAGGAAATTCCTCGCCATCCTCGAAGATGATTTGTATTTACTTTCTTTTAGTTAAAAAAACATGCAATTAATTTTATTACCTCTCAAACATTGACAGTAATTTAATTCATCTATTTTAGTTAGTTTTAATGTTACTAATGATGACTATGATGTAATATTAGCTGCTTACTGAAGTATTTCTATTAAAATAGATGTAGATAGGCTGTGTAAAGCATATATTTTCATTTACCCTTAAAATGCAAAAGCAAAAGGGGAACGAAATATCGGAATATATGAAAATTTACCCTTCAAATCTAAGAAAATATCGCTAAATATCTCACTAGATAAGTCACAACCGTTTATGCTAACCGTTTTCTTTCTTAATAAAGTAATTTGAATGCTCTTCAGTTTTCATAATATATAAATTTCGCTGTCATACCGTCTCTTCCAGTAGTATATATTGTTGCCTAAAAATGTCAACACATTGTCAAATTTTATCATTAGCTTGGTTTGCCTTTATCATGTTTACACAAACAGCAAAATGCGAAAACGAATAAGCATCACCTCATTCTTCAAAAAGCAGAGTAAACAACTTCCTATCTTAATTATTTCTACAGAAGTCACGGAAAATTCTATCTAAAGTAATTTTCTTAATATTTAAGATACGTGGTTATTTTCTTATCTATTAACTAATAAATTTAAATAATTTATTTTAATTGTCTTAGCAGGAAGCATATTAATGAAAGATAAATTCTGAATGATCTTCTCAACAGTAATTTAGAATTCGCTCCCTTGAATTAATATTTGTGTGAAGTTGAAATTAACTCATCAGTTTCTCCTAGCTGAATTGTCACCTGCTTTATGAGTTGCTCAAATGAGACCAGAGGAGGAAGCTTTTGAAACCCGTCTACCTCGTTAGGAGAATACAGATTAAAGAAGTCATTCTCAGCATTATCATAATATTATTATAACGAATTCTTTGAAGCCGAGGGAAAATATTACGAAGAGATACTATCTCACGCATGAAATCATTATTAAGTACTTAAGTCTACCTTGATTTTATTACCAGATCATTCTTTTTGTTTCACTACGATACCAAGAATAGAATCCAACCTAGAACATAAATTTTGGATGGATATGACCTTTACTTGATGGTATTCTATATGAATTCCTTACCCTTTCTTAAGACGCGTTAATTTTAATGAATGCTAAACCCCCATATTAATGCCATTGTTCGGAATGTATATCGCCGCATTGCGGTTCAAACCTTTCAAATGATCGGTGTTTTGTGTAATCGAATATTTGAGGATATTGGAGGAAATTCTGAGCGTCGAAGAGTAAAGGAAAATCATTCACACAAAGTCTTATCATACTTAAACTCAACAACTTGCCGATTACTCAAAATATCGCAACCGTAAACTTGCATTTTTTGACAAGTTTTCCATTCATTGTAAAAGAAACGCTAATTTAAAAAGTAAAACTATCGAAAAACACCACATTGGATCAGAAAGTATATTTTTCGAACTTATCCAACATTTCCTTTCCGTGAAAATTTGGACAATCTAACTTGACATCTGAGGAAATAAGGTTTATTAACCGGAATGAATCCATCGGCAGCAAACGTTCTTTGATCACGTGAGGTTTTCGCGCGAGGGATTGGAAATCGTCTAAATCGGTGATTTTATTGTGAGGGAAAACAGGAGCAGAAGATAACCAACACCAAAAAAAACTGCTGTCCTTTCCGTCAGCAATATCCTGTCTCGAAGTTGAATTTTCCTCGGATTCTTTGTTTACTTCGTTCGCATCAACACCTTGATGTCTATTCAATGGACGTCGAGGACCAGTCAGGCCATGTTTTTTGATTCCTTTTTTCGAGTTTCATCCAATGCCATCACTTTAGACATTCATTCGCCCTCTTAGGCTTTCGTGTCAGCGCCGTTAGCACTCTCCACCTTTCTTCCCTTCCACTCGTCCTTTCGCCTTCTGCTTTGGCGTGGACCTTTGTACGCAGTATTGCGTGGCGGACTCCAGACCGTTTACAGCTGAGTTTTCGTTTCCGTGTTCGACTGAGCGACGTTTCGTACGCACAATATGGCGCACAAATTCTGGGTTTTCAAAGGTTGGGGTACGAAATTGGACACTTTTTAGAAGGAGAACGGCAGATTTTATCATTTAGCTCTCTCTTGCTTCACTCATCAGTGAGAGAATAGATTTGAGAGTGGAAAATTTCACTCAGTTTTCTCGTTGATATTTTTTCTTGTTTATTATTCTACGACGTTAACTTAGCTGAAATTATACGAGGTAACTTTTCATATACTGCTCATGGAAGACAACCATCCTCTTTGGTTAAAAGAAATGGGGTTTCAGAAGACAACTCCCAGCCACTATATTACTATAGAGCGTCGATGTGAGCCCCTGAAGTAGTCTTCACGGGGGCCCAGGAAATATCCATAGCAAGGAAAGTCGTGAAAGTAATTTATGAAATTACTTTCACGACTTCAACTTAAACACGACTTTCACGTTAAAGTTAAATTTCTCCGAATCCTCTCAGTAAATATAATGCAGTGAGAATAAACTATATAATTATATCATGCATTGTGTAACAGAAACAAGAGGTACACAATCAAAAATGAGAAGAGTAAATGGACAGTAATTGAGTACGGAGTGGTAGAAAGCCGGTATCGCTATTATGAAAGGAGTGCTCTATATTGATTTGGAATTATGAAAAGAATTAATTAAAGCTTCATGATAAAGATGGTATAAGATGAGTGAGTGAGAGAAGCAAGTACCGGGAGAACGAAAGTGAAAATTTTGTTTTTTGGGACGTGCATAGTTTGAAGATTTCCAGGAAATGTTTGAAAAAAGTGTGAATGTAGAAAAGCATAGAGGAGAATTGCATCCTGCTTACTACAAGGGCATGGTGTTATTTTTGTTCTATTTTCATTCTTTTGGTTTGAAATGGTGCTCTAACTAACGGATAAAAAGCTCACTTTCTTCAATTAAAATCGTATATCCATAGCATTAAATTAGTACATTTAAGTCATCTTCACACATTGGCAGAATTTTTATGTAAATTAGTCCTTAGGTATCAAGTATTTTTTTGTAGCAGAAGTGGGTTGGAAATTTTCGATTCAGTTCCCTGTGAGGCGTCGATTATATCATTTAGTTTAATTCATATAAAGGCATCAATAAAATAAGATATTTGCACTCAGTAGAATTTAGAAAAATCTCTGAATGTAATTTGTCCATAATTTTGGTGAAAGTATTTCATAAATGAAATACTTTCACGATAAAAAATGTACAAGACTCGAACTTTTATTTCCTTAATAAGATCTTAAATGGATATAAATGAATACATATATTTTCCCTATTTCAAGATATCCATAGTCATAGTTTACAAACTGGGATGAAATTTTCTTAGATTTTGCGGGATTTTCCATTTCAAGAGAAAGAAAAAAATAGTTCTTTCGCCAAAATTTATTTCCTCCTTTCTTCCATAAAAGCATGAGCTTCTTAATATTCACCCAAAAATGGGGAATCTTTCACGTTTCCACGTGATAGGCGGACAAAATCTACCTTCAAACAATGCAAACCTTATGCAAATGGCTCACGTGCTGAGCGCTTTTTCACAGTTTTCGCTTTCAAAACATAGTCAATCAAAGACTTGGGATGAGAAGAATCGGTCAATCGCATAAGATCTTCCAGTAGCTGTCCTAGAGCAGCGGCAGAGCAGTATTTGTTCGGTAGCACATCTCGAGTCGACGTCACTGCCCACTCATAAAGACGTTCGAATCACTTCGGGAACCCAAGAAGAAAGCCGAGCGTACTGTACGTCTGGAAGACATAAACGAGAAGCCCCCGCCAAAGCCTTCAAAACTCTTCCCTCGTCTTTTTACCCTTTCTGGCACTTTACTGTCCCCCCTCGAAAAAGGACGAATTCTAGATAAAGAAAGGCTTTAAAAGGAAGAGCGCGCCACTGTTGTCGGCACTCGTTTGGCTCTTACCTTACGCAAGGCCGACTCCTGTCGCGCTGAATGGCGGGTCCCTTGAGTAGTGAGACCAAGTCGAGGCCCCTTAATACGGGAAGAGGAGGGTGGTGGGACAAGAGATGAGACAGGACCCCTGCGAAAAAGGAGGAAGACGAGGATGATTAAAATAAGAAAATTAGGAAGATGAATTCGGCCGCTCTTCATCGGCGGTGAGCATCGAAATCGGCTGCATTTCTTTCTCCTCCCGATGGGCTACCGTTCCCCGTACACCTGTTTTTTTGAGGGCCCTTTACAAACACACTCTTGCCATTCTTACCCGTACGGAAAAGCCGTCAGTAGAGATGACGTCGGTCGGTCCGGTTTCTCTCACGCGGGAGGGGCAAAGGACAGCTATACTTCCATGATCTTCGGTATTTGTGCCGCCGGAAGAATTCTATCTCGGATCGTGCGGGAGACGTATGTGTTGATAGGCTGGATTGGGTTCGTTATTTGAGCGGATGTTCGTTTGCGAACACAAGTCGATGGATGAGCTGATGTGTTCACTGAAAGGTCTTCGTCCATCGCCCTTGTGTCGTTTACTAGTTCCTCGTTTTGGGATGGATGTTTCCCAACTGACCTTAGATATGATAACTATTTTTCATCGAATACAAAAGTTGGTATTTTTCACAATTGAGTCAAACCTATTGAAAATTATTCCCCACCTCAAAGATGTTGAAAAGAAGTCCAAATCAAATTGAACGTAAAGTGTAAGGTATTATAGATGAAACACGAAAATGATCGATAACCTTATGGAAATGAAAGGGAAATTGTGAATTAGAACAGATAGTCAAATGAATCATCTTCTACAAGATGCGGATCGCATGGATGTATTATTTATATCCTGATGGGGCGATGTGCTCGGTAAATTAAAAATTACGATCACTCACTTTCAAAAGAGTTTCCTACTTAAATAATTTAGGTATGTACATACGATTATCAGTATAATTAAAAGTTTATTTAATTTCCGTTTTTGTTAATTATGCAGCAGCACTCTTGATTTCCAATACTGTTTAGGCCAACAGCATGAGAACACATTTTTCCGAAGTAGAACCTACATTTAAATTTGGAGTGGATCCATAGGGTGCCAGGGTATCAGCCCTTTTATCTTCCCCGGATTATAGTACACTACCAGGTACACTGAGTGTTCGTTTTACCTACGTTACAGGTAGACTTTTGAACACCTTTCGCTATGAGAATATAGATCCGTAATAGAACTCCACGGAAATTTCTATATCCTATTCTGATTAGCATTTTTCAATAAAACATCTTTAATTCATTAAGTGTAAATTAGAAATAGAAAGAGGAAGAATAATATATTGTGATGCATTTCACATGCTTTCAAGAACTTTTGGGCAATGTTAAGTGGAATTAAATACTTCCTTTACGTAGAAAGCATCGATATATGAACACGATTTCTCATTTCTCAAATACTCTTATCTCTAGATCGTGAACATCTACTCTTCCTAATTTCTAAAGGCAAGTTGCCTCGGGAATGACGTTTACAGATTCAGTCAGATATGACGATTGCTAATAAAAAAAACTTTCTTGTTGTTTTGACATACTTGGAAAATTATTTTAAAAAGTTCACCTGAAGTTTTAAACTCTATTACTCTAAAATAAAATATTGTGTTTCATGTTATTATGGTGCTTACTATGCATTTTATCTTTATCCGCTATTTTCTTTCCTTTGCTTATGTTTTGGTAATAATTGGTTTCCCTTTCTTCTCTCGATGTCTGAATTAGGAAATCATTGATTACAGGGTTAAGTCAGTTACCTTTCTCAATTTTCATGTTCGTCTTTTCATTGTCTGTCGTTTAACTTAAACATTTCATCGGTTTTCATTGGAAAATTTTCAATTACTTTCTATTAGTATTGATATCTGAATATATATGACCGTTAGAGGTTTCACGTTTCCATTTGTTACATCTCGATCCTCCTTGGATTAATTATGTTTTTATTTGCTTCTGCTTGAATAATTTGTTTGCTTCCGCATTTAGTATACTTAGAGTATTTTGCATACCTTATTTATATTCCATGGGGTCTAGGATTTTAACTCTGGCTTTGACATGGTGGTTAGAATTTGAAATGGGTTAATGAACTCAGTTAACTGCTCAGTCAATTAATGCAGCAAAACCCGATCGAAGTTTAAATAGTTTAGATAGTTTGATGACTGTTTTTAGTCTTTCTCTACTTCATTCCATCCAAGAAAATAGCTTAACTGAGCTCATTTATTACTCTTATGGTTTGGACTTCGAGAAGTTAATTTGAGAAAATCTGCTCGATGAATATCCTATTACAATTTAAAGTTAAAACAACTGTAGAAGTATTGTCAAAAGTGCTTCGACAGCTGAAGTAATATCGCTATTTAGGGTACCTAGAATCGAACCCGGGACCATTTTCACCATAGGTGAAAGCGCTACTCGCTTGGTTATCAAAAGCCCAATTTCAAAATAAGACTGTCATATTAGTAGAGAGATTGGTCTAGTTTTCTGCAGTATCTTACTACGTTGCTCATTTATCGGCGTGTTGATACATGCTGTAAGGTATTCTTAAACGTTCTCCGATGTGAATGAATTTTGCCAAGAAATGAAAATCTGACCTTTTGAAAACAAAAGAAGCAAATAATCTTTTATCGAAATCTCCGATGTTATCTGGAAGATAAATCCTTGAGATTTTTAATTTATCTTATTCCTTTTTTAATTTAATAAGAATTTCCCAAAAAGCTCGTAATTCGTTGTCGAAAGCCTCAATTTTCCAAAATCAATCACAAATCAGCGTAAATCTCTTGCCCATGATAAATTGTGGAATTTGAAGCATATTTTTTGCTTCACACAAACAGTTCATTTATGTAATTTATGGTCGATTAAGGAGGTTAGAACATTTTCATGATTTCAAAAGTTTCATTGCCAGTTTATTTTATAAAAGATTACTTTAAAAGATTTTGTTTCTGAATGTGTTAACTATTATGCAATCAAAGTTTTTCGTATCCAGCAAATCCATCTCGATTTTCAGTTTCCGTCCGAAGCTACCCATTTGAAAGATGACCTATTAAACGCCAAAGGACCTCATCTGATTGATAATCAACTCAATGTGAAAGACAGACTCAGCAAATGTTACATAACTGCTTATTTTCTGAACTTTACCTCCCACCTCTTTAATGAAATCTGATAGAAAGTCATTAATTACTTTATTTCCTACATAAAAATGACTAGATCTATGATTCTCAGAGGTCTTCCGGATGGCATTTCGAAATATTCTCTTTCGTACAGCTTCAATCTAACTCATTAATCGAAAGCATTTTACGCCTTGTGAATTCCACATTGAAGGTATCAAGAGGCTGCTTCTTCCTCATTTTTGCGAAACATGTTTGCAGATCGGTTGGCTTGTCTCTGGGATTCATCCAACATGCAAGAAACAGATTAAGTCGTGAGGTATCCATTTTCCTTCAAATTGACATCTTGTTATCATTTTAATCTCCACTAATTAATATTTTAAAAGCCTTTATAACCAGTCGTTTCTTCGTTGCCTCGGCTGAGATACTAGTTTAAAAATTATCAAATTAGAGCTATGTGTAGAATTCTACCTACATTTCAAAGGCAATGCGTCGTCCAAGGAAATGGGAGAATACTGGAATTTTCACAAGCCATGGTATGGAAGCACCGAGAATCAGGTCTTCGGATACGTAAACGGTCCACACCTAGATTACAAGAGCAAATTTTCCTTGCTGGGTCAAAGTGGATTTGTTTCGCTAGCAACTTCTTATTGTATTCTTATTTATACTGTATTACGTATCACAGCCATTACTTTGTTATGTATCGAAGCCATTACCTTGGTAATACAATAATAGCCGAAAGATTTGAAGAGGCTTGATTGTTTAACATAGTAAAAGAACTATTGAAGTTATTCACACATAGCTCTATTTGATTAAAGTAATGAATTTCTTCTAACATTGTGTCGGAATAAGGTCCAAAACAATTCAAGATTTTAGCTGAACTTAAACGTATGATATATTTCAATGATGCATTTCCTTAATTATTTATTTAATTAGCCTTAAGAGTTATCTATATTTGTTTTAGAGGGCTCAATGATGCAAATTCATTTTTATTCTATTCATTCCCACTATGCACATTTCAGCTCTCATAAACTCGAACCTGCTATATGGGCAGCTAGTAATTAGAATGTTTTAATCTGTCAAAATGTTAGTATACTAATGGTAGTAGCGTGATGTTTGAGGTTATCTATTCAGAAATTTCCAATTTGGGGTTAATTTGATATTACTTCATTCTTGAGAAGTAACCGAGGTCTCTCTAGATGAAATAAGTGAAAGATAACTAAATGTACGACTGGCAGAAGAAAGAATAAAATGATTTTTAGTAGAGAAGATTTCTATGGTCGTGCGCGTTGTAAAATGTGTTTTTCCTTTTATCAGTCTCTAGTTCTAGTCTATCAATTACGTACTTCTTCTGAAATATGATATTTTTATCTTAAATTTGAATCGGTTGGACGAAAAATTTTCTTATAATTCGTTTTACCGTATGGCTGCATAAAATATTTACGCGTTGTTAATCAAGAAGCTTAAATGAGACTGTTACGCTAATATTATATTATAATGTATTATATTTATTATATATTTCAACATGAAAATTTTGGATTCTTTTTCCAGATTTCTCTCTAGCTGATTTTTTTCTCTTATCAAAACTATTTAAAGCTACGTTTTTACATCTTTGAGCCTCAAGTATCCGGCATTACATCATAATTAATCTCATTAGCTCTTCTTATACTCAAGTTTCATACTAATACCATACGCAGGGGTACTCGTCGCTTATTGATGTTTTAGGCTGATGTATACAATGGGCATTGATTAGAATTTGCCATTCAAAAATGAATCGGGAGGGGGAAAACATGCTTCTCGACCATGTCATGCATTAAATAGGTTCGAATATTTTGCATAATCCTTTTCATCGATTTCAGAAAAAATCACCATTTCCGTGTCTTAATGAAAAATGCCATTTTCTCTATGTCGCGTTCACAATTCTTGGCCCCTTTTCTCGCCGTCGAAAAGAGAGCTTGTATCAATAGAGTCGCCTCACTTAACATTCTTAACAATATGAAAGAAATTCTCGCCGAAGACCCGTCAAACCGGTTCATATTCATAACCCCATTAACGGCGGGTATATTCTCTGATTGCTATCGCTCATCCGCCATTATCTTAACAGTATCGTTTCACTCGAAGAAACTCATCAAAAGCATAATGGACATTAATTTTAATTCGATCAATGGAATCGTCGCACCGGAATGTATTTCGCTGGTGACATTTCCTGACATAGCTCACAACATAATGTCGTTTGCCTGCGCCGCTATTAAAAATGTTTATCTTGTCCTTAGTAAGATGAGGGATTCGAATTAATTATTCTATCGAAATTTTTTTTCATTAATCATATAATTGCCCGCAACTAATTCGTAAAGGTCCGGAAAGTATTCTTACTAGTGAATTGTATACGTTGTATACGCTCCCTTTTTTGAGCAATTTATTCAGTATTTACTTGTCTGTATCTTTAAAAATACGTTAATGGCTTAACACTGAACTCTTTCAAACAGCCACAGTTTTTGAAGGGCAAATCTAATTTAAGCGTACCGTTCAAGCCATATCAGTGACATCTTATCAGTGACAGCCATATCTTTTTTGAGGCATGTTTTTTATGTATTTACATCTTATTCTTCTTTATTGATAAAATAACCCTTTCATTCATACTACGTTATACCATAGCAAATAAGTTGCACTTAGGTATACAATATACAAAAGATGCTAAAATACAATTACTCTGATTTAAGCACCGTTTGCTATCGGTACATTAGATTCATAGAACTTAATCTTGAACTGTTTCCGATTCTAACAAAAGTAGGAACTCCCTCAAGGTACCTTTTTCTTCTTTTTACCTGCAAGGAATACACATGCTATTGCTTGAGTTATTAAAATGGCCTAAGAAGATGAATTTGAATGAAATATTCCACTAGCCAGTGCGATTCGGGAACTCCGCAAAAGGTAAATTGTGGAAACGAAATCCACGCGTCGGTAAGCAAGATTCGAGACCATAATTAAACGATGCTCTTGAGCATAACCATCCAGTTGTCATCGCAAACTTTCAGAAAATATCCGTATTTTGATGCAATGCATAAGAGAATAAGAATCAGAGTAAGGATTGTAGCAATTTAAAATTGCCATCTCTCATCTTCGTTATCTACGTATCATAATTAAAAATCGTAAACACACGAATATTACGGAAAAGTAACTTCCATTCGAGATAATATCCATTCAGAGCTGCCGCGAATTTAAATATTATGCCTGAAATAAAACTAAGGCATCCTGTTCCCGCTACACTAACCTCATTTCCGAGTTTATTTCGGTAACAGCAGTTGAGTATTACGTACGAGATGACTAGCTATGATTTCTGGACGATAAACATGGACCACCCGCATACGTACAAACTTGCACGCACATGGACAGCTTAGGTTCTCACAAGGCTACCAAATTTCAGGATAGACTGGGAACACTGAATGATACAAAAAAAAAATTTTCGGTCATCGGTAATTTCTATCTCGCCGCCGGGTGGCCGGTCTTCCCGAGATGACTCTGGTTGGTTTTGAGTCGATTTTGACAGGTTGGGATTAGTCGGGTTGGTTTAGGTTCGGAATTTCTCTCTCGTCGACATGCGCCGACCCTAGAATCGCCGCCCTTTCGTTAGGCGAATCGGTGAGAGGCGGAAGAGGGCGACAGCCGCCGCACCAAATCGGAAGGCGATGCAGTGCTGAGACGCGCTCTTTGTTCACTCGGCTGGCGTAGGGTGTATTCCCCGCCGTCCGTTAAGCGTGAGACGGGAAGGGCGTCGGCGGGGGATTGTCGCCCGCATTGCGAGCCGCGAATGAATAAAGAGGCTGGGAAGGGCCGCGAAGGTGGTGCACGGTGGTGTAAATGGAAACCGGGGCGCTCAAGAAGGAGGAAATGGGTGGTGGGCAGAGTGCATAAAGATGTGAAAAGTGAAGTTGGTGGGATATCTATGTTCCGAATGCTTTTGTTGAACGACGGGTGAATCTTGTGCGCGCTTATATAAGGTTGAAATCTCTTTAGCGTTTTTCCTCTCAGAATGGTAAGGCGGATTACATACGTCATGCTCTCAAGATTAGTTTTGATGAGTTATTGGAGATTGCGTCGATGTTCCCTTCGATTATTTGATTTTATCGTAATTTCTGTCCACCTACAACCATGTGCTAGCCATATGTAACAAGGCCAACTCAATCCTCTATCAACTTAAAATCCATAGAAACCTCTTACCTTGTTATACGCGGAAGCAATTAATAACTACGCTTATTTTCCCTCATTTTGATTACTGTTGCCTTGTATACAACGATCTAACGGAACGGCTCAATATAAGGCTTCAATTGACATTAAATATGTGTGTTAGGTTTGTTTTCGACCTTAAAAAAGATGAGCATATATCCCCTTTCTTTACCAGACTTGTATGGCTGAAGGTCAAATCTAGAAGGAAATTCATGCTTGGTTCATATTTGTATAGTATTTTTAAACATGAAGAACCTGGCTATTTAAGGCAGCACTTCTCTATTAAGGAGAAAAAGTCTAATGTACAAACCAGACTGTCCGCTGAATACATAATTACACCCCAGCACCGAACAACTACTTTTCAAAAATCCTTCCGTGTTGCTGGGGCAAAGCTTTGGAATGGAATGGAATACCAAAGGATATAAAATATTCTAGCTCCTTGTTTATTTAAAAAAAAAGATATCTTCACTATCTTCTTGCTTTAGATTAATTTTTTTTTAAGAATGTATCCTCTCTCCAATTTTATATCTACTCACTTTGTATATATGAGCTGTTGTTGTTCAGTTTTTGTATGTTCTTAGTGGACAGTTATAGTCCAAGAACAATAAATATTTTCTTTCTTTTCTTTCTTGCTTTGCTTTAACGTAGAATGTCGCTACTCTCTTTCGTATAAGGTATGGAAGTAAATCAAAGAGACGAGAGGAGAAGAGAAACAATTCCGTGTTTGAGCTGAATAATTAGACTTCCCCGTCCTGCAATGGAGTAACTCGTCCTGCGAGTTAACCACCTCAAAGCACAGCAATTATTGGGGCGTCAATGACTGAATATTGGAAAGAGTTGTTGGCAACGATTTAAATTAAGTTTTCAGACCCGTTTATCGCGTCCTCATTTCTTTCGTGTCATCATGAAGATGTGTTGAAGTAATTAATTTGGTAACAAAAATGAGATCTTCCTAAGTAATCGGACACTCGAGAAAAATAAATAATAAGAGTAGTAAACCGTGTTTATTACAACGTAAAAGGAAACGATACAATAATTGACGCTAATGTTGATGGAAATGTGAGTGAGAACATAAAAATCTATCAATGACACCTATTAAAAGAGATTTTATTGCCACAGGTAGGCCACGTTCCTGATTTCGGTTTTGGTACTTTTCATCAAATAATTTTTAATAGGAACATTACCCGCAACTTATGAGTTGCGATGTGATCGGAACTTAGCATTTATTAAGGTTAGGTTTTCGACCAGCTTTATTAAAATCACCATGAAATATTTGTCTGCTATAAAATTTATAATTCCTAATTTTGGATTAATATATTATCGATTTCCAATTTTTTGTTAACATAGAGATTTCAAACATCCTTCTTACCACATCGAGGGAAGAGTTGCCATACCTAGGCATTGTGCAATCGGCAGTGAGGGACAAAAATCAATACACTTCATTTACGTAAGTCGTTGGATTTGGTTTGTGTTTTAGAAATCATGCAGCTTAATCGAAGTCCAACTTCACGGGAATGTGGAAGTAATTATTTAAAACGATTAAAGTCATCTTTCGCTTTATAAGTTTACTCTTATAACGTTGGCTTTTAAATGGAAGAATAGCTATAGAAAAATAAATATGGAAGTATAAAAACCCTGACTAACCCATAAATGCAGTAATTCATTTTATGGGAGCTTTTCAGCATTCGATTGCTAATGTCGGATATCAGATTCTGACGTTTATTTTGTTTGAACACATTAAATATACAGCCCAGCTGAATATGTTACCCTCCTCCGCTTTTATGATTGGACAACGGTTTTCTCTTTTATTTGATTTGCAGCTCTGAACTTATTCAAGAATTTTTCATTTAACCATGATGTTTAAGTTGAAAATTTAACCGATATGTAGAAATTACAAAGTCAATATAAAGTACTGAAAAAGCCGTAACATTCTTCGTTAGATAAGGCTTTGATCACGATCGAAAGGATTGCTGTAGATTCAAGATAGGCAATCGATACCAAATTGATAGGCAGTAAATGATTCGTGTATGATTATTCCATATGTTACCGATAAAAGCAGATAAAAATGATGATGCATGTTTTCGTAGCAATACACTTTTGGGTTTATATCAGGCATTCCGGTCTTATCTTCCCTATTAAGAAGAGTTTGGAATTATTGTTTGTAGAGCGTTTCTCTTTTCTCGTTTCCGAAAAAAACTTTTGGTGCCGTTTTCTCTTTCTTACTTGAAATCTTTGGGTATTTGCTGATATATTCTAAGTTACACTCCATTATGAAGTACATACATTTATAAACTGAATGTAATTCAACTGATAGATCTCTCCTCTATAGGAATGCTACATAATTAGTTAGCAATGATGGTCGCTGAAAATCTTAATGGGGATCCTGGATAGCCAAATGAGTAGCGCGTTCGCCTTTGGTGAAAGCGGTCCTGGGTTCGAATCCCTGTGGAGGAACGTTTGTGCGAAATGACCTCAGCTGTTAAAGGAATTTGAAAAACGCTACTAACACCTCTACAGCTCGATCATATGAAAGGAACAGAAGATACATATTTTCAAGTTCAAAATATTGCATTGTATCATTCGGGTCATTTTCTACTTCAAATGGGAATTTCTTTAAAATAACCACGTCGAAAAATGATAGGGATTTGATTATTGCTGAGGACAAAAGAGTTAATAAGAATTCACCCCACACACCTAATTCTTGCATCAATAAGTCTCTCCCTTCATGTAGAAGCAAAAATTAGCATTTGTCAATAACTTAATGAATCCTTTCATAGATAGTCAAGCATGGATCACGGCATATTATTGGTGACAATTATAACTAGAAATATGCAAGGAAGATAAAGATTAATTTATAAAACTGGAACATTTCTTGATGACAGTCTCTTGATGCATGGTTTATCCCTCTCCTGTCGAAATAATTTTTTTTTTTTTTTATAGCCCAAGAATGACTGCTGTTAATTTTTAAGTTTGACATATCCTAGATTAGCAAATTGTGCATTTTTCAGTTGGACTAAAGAAATATTACTCGAGGAAAGGTTCTTTTACCGATAAGACCGCAATTTCCCCATAAATAGAAATTTTACAAAATACTACGACCTTATACATCAAAATATTATACCTATTATTTTAATTGAGAAAATCATTGGATGAAATAACATATATTGTGTTATGAATTATGAATAACTCAAATTGTATATAATGGTGCTTAAGTGAAGTAGGCACTAAATCCGTTCATTAAAGATCGCTGGAAATATATTTTGCGCTTCTGTGAGCCTAAAAATCAATGCATATTTATTTATTTATTTAAATTTACACTGCAATTTGGCCTTCTGACCAGGTGGCAGCGTTGGAGGGGGAACATTACATGAAAAAATAGGATTGCCTGGCATTCGCCCTAGGACGGGAGGAAAAACCCTCCAAAAACCTCCCGTAGGCAATCCATTACATATACAAATTTATAAACAAAGAAGGATACATAAAAGTACATACAGTTAGGTATAGCTTATCCTAGAACTATAAATACATATAAAAATTACTCTAAAATTAGACAAATAGATAAGCTAGCTTACATGGCAGGTAGTCCATATAGTCATGTGCATCTTACTAAGTATTAATTCATATGACTAGTTCTACATTCTATATTAATACATAAAATTAAATTACACCTTAACCTTACACGAAGCGTTACCTCATAGGACCTTTATACTTTTGTAAAAAGTGAAATTTTATAGAGTCGATTATAATAACAGAAAGTGCTGGTAAATGCTGGAAGTGAAATAAATTAAGAAAATCTATTATCATTTTTCAAAACTTAATCTTAATTTCTTTACCTGATATGATAGTCATTAACTGCATCCATATCTTCGTTTGGAAATCACTGACCTTATGGCTGCTCTATCCGATGAGATTCTACACGCAGAGTTTTTAAAAATTATCGTCCGAATCCCATATAATACTGAGATAGCTAGCTGTTCTCTACCAGTAGTAGTACTATTGATAAAAATGACTCGATAGCTGAGGTAATTTCGCACATAGTCCTCCACCCGGGACCCTTTCACCGAATGCAGGCGCCTTACCAACTTGTCTATCTGGGTCCATTGCGTCTATCAATTCTGCTATCTATCTTGACTTGAGCCTGAAAATATTGTTACCTGTGATTGAAATTTGAAGATTTCAGAGTCGTTAGGGTTCTTTTCAATGTAGGTTTATTTATTTATAAAATGTATTTGCTAATGCACCTTCTCTAGCGCATTTGTGTTCCGGAATCTTGTAATTTTTACAAATAGTAAATGCAGAATATATTTTGATTGAATAATATTTCCTTAGGGATCCATAAATTTAATTAGGAAATCAAAACTGGTTGTTAAGTAGCATTGACTTTAAGTTATGGATTCTCGATTAAAGCCAAGTTTACAACTTTTTAATCTAATTATTACGAGAGGACTGGCATGAATTGATGTTAGAAATCTTGCTATCAAAGATACATCCAATTTAGACAGGAGCAGAAACTCTAACGAAAAGTTAATGATGATTGATGCAAATCTAACTGTAAATCGCATTTATGGCGATCTTCCAGGTCAAAAAGTCCAAAATTTCCGCAAGTTAGACGGTATGACCTACCTCGAAATCACTAAGGTAAATAGGTTCACTCGGGCGTGAACCAAAGCCATCGCCCGATTGAACTATTTCAGCCATTTCCCCCTTCTCACGTGGAGGGTAAACGACCACAGAAACCGAACATCGTTCAAAAATGGTATAGCGTTCCCTGGAAGAGAGGCACACCACGGAACACGAACCAAAAAAGTGTCTCCGTTCTATCGCGCGACCACACTGTGCGCCTCCGATCAACAGCACACGGGGCAAGAGAGTCGGCCGCAAAAGCCTAAGAACTAGTAATAACTCATGGAGTAAGGTTCGATAGGTAGAGTGAGGGAGATAGAGATGGATCGGGTAATATGGGAGAGAAGGAGACGGAACAAACGGTGGAGTGGCTGCGTTCTTATAAACCCACCCCACCCCATAGATTCAGTAGGCTTGCCCGTCGGAGGAACTGCGGAGATAGCATCTCGCGGACTACCGGATGTTCCCTCTGGCCGAGCGGAATCGAACATAAAAACGCTGCGAGAGAAGGGGTGCGCGGTGAGAGGGGTAGCTAAGCAGGGAAGGGGAGGATACTAGTTTCCACTTCCTTCACACGCCCCCTCTCACCCTCATATTCCTTATTCTCCTCTTCACCTTTCCCTCATAGCTCTTTCGCTCCCTCAGATAGAGCGATGTCTCAAGTCATAATGGTATCCCTCAGGGGACGGAACTGGGTGCAATGGATTTAGTAGGTGGCGCGTTAAGGTTGGAGATGGGGACTTCTTTGATTGCGGATTACCTTCCGGGGTGCCAGACATTCTGCCAGGTCTTATTTATTGGTGATTTTGTTTCCCAGTGAACAATGCTTGACCAATGCAGTGTATCGCGTCAGATTTTCGGTTCGATTCTTTGAGAATTAATCATAATGGATCACGCGATCGGCTGCGATATGTCTAAAAAAATTCGATGTTTAAATCATAGAGAGACTCATTTGCTGTAGTGATTGTTCGTTAGATTTTATTATTGTATCTACAGGAAAATTTTATTTTTATCTTTCATATTTATGTTAATAGGAATACACCTATGTAGTGGGTCTATCACAAGCTATTTTTTGGTTAAAACAATTTGTTGGCTTCTCTCTTAGAACACCAGATTATAACTAATATTCTGAATAATAATAAATTCTGAATAATAATTTATGAATACTTTATAAGATAAAAATAAATTATATTCTACCCTTTCTTTTAGTACTTCAGTGCACCATATGAGATACAAATCTGCGTTAATCGTATGCGAGTATCCTTCTACTTATTTTTATTGACACTTTTCTATATTTCTCTGTCTTTTAAAGCTTTTTAATGTTCATTTCAGAAGCGTTTACTTAATAAGGACGTTAATAAATGTCAATTTACTGCTGTTAAGAATGTAATGGTGGATGAAAATGAAATATCAGTTTTTATAGGATGATGAGGATATTCTTTATTTTAAAATGTAAGACAGTAAATTGTGAAGGGCCGCTGAGGGATTTCATGCAGAATTCAAAAGCAAGCTAAATTTGTAGAGCTTTTTTCTTCATTATTCCATGTTACTATTTTCAAAGGAATTTAACGAGTGAATTTTAATCCTTTAGATCCTTATGTAGCACATTTTACATACATAATTGCTAAATCATAATAATTTCCCTGTTTAACGCTGAGGTATTGCATGGAAGTTTTGTTAGTCTAGATTCGTATGCAATTAATTACAAAGAATATTAGTTCACTCTCTCCAAGGATAGAGTATCATCAGCACCGCATACAGCGTCGTGTTTTTGTCTTAAGCTGCATTATAAATCTACTGCAGGCACGTTTCGTCAATGAAAGTCTTGTTCCTAACCGAAAATAGGAGAGGAGGCTCAAGAGGTGTTTTTGAATGAAATATCTGCTATACTTGATTTAAGGTATGGCATATTGGTAGCTCAGGAGTGGTGGGGAAAGATCTGTAAGTAGATCTCAGCCATAGCCCACCGTCGTTAATGTGCTCGGCGTAAATCTTGTCGGAAATGGGTCGGAAGCCGCATGGGATGTCGTTAATGACGGGCTATCGAGCGACTGCGGCATTTGAGGGAAGTTGATGCGATGGAGAGGGGATTTTGTTATTCCAATGCTTCAATGCGCGCTCAATTTTCCTCTAATAACCAACTCGGAAGCAAAGGTGCATCCATTAGATAATGGTCTATTATGCAAATGCGGAATGTTTGGAATAAGGTTGGGCTCTCCGTTTATAGATTACCGAAATCGATATCGCCATATTTCGTCTATTATATTTTTCTGGCAGGATGAACTCATTATATCCAAATAGGTTTTTATAGGAGAGAAATATGTTGCAGAAGGCTAGGTTTTTTCTAACGGTTTGCGTTGAAAATTTCGGAATTCGATGTTCTATGCGCATGGTATACTTTTCTAGCATTCATCATATAGCATCCATACAAAAAGGTATGTAGTGTTATTTGCATAAGCAAAGCATTCGATGATTTCATCTACTTTTAAATTAGTTTGAGAATTTTTTTTATTATTATTTCCTTTATATTTTTTGGAATAGTTATACACAAGCTTATGGCCTTTTATCCTATACTACAAATTTAGCTTTAAGCAAAATTTATAAGCTAATATGTTTGCGATATCTATTTTGAGAACAGAGAATCAGTAAAGAGAACAGAAAAAAATCTATCTTCATTATCTCTCGCATTAGTGGTTTCAAATTTATTTTTGTTTATTTTCGGCTATATATTCATAAGTTATCTAATTATAAGAAAGTTACTAAAGCAATAAATTAAGTCGAAAATTTTTACTTTCCCTCATATTTTCATATCCATGAATTTTACATTTTATTTCTTTTTCAAAGCATGATCGCTTTGTATTTCACTTTTGTTGCTTTTAAAGCAAGCTTACTGCTAATTTTGTGAAATCGATTCTTAAGTGTTATAGGTTCTTGTTTTTATCCTACTTTTTAAAATATCAGTTAAAATATCTTTCACTCCTCAACACATAAGAGATGCAGCCGTTATCAGTTTACCCCTTTTTTCGCATTTTCTCTTTTTAATAATTATCTCAAAGATTCAAATACGCAATTTCCCCAATTGGAATCCTTCTGAGATCGTAAAGCTGAAGGGGATACAAAGTAGGAAGTACAAGATTTACCTTAGCTGAATATTTCCATCGGACTACTTCCCCAAATCGTAGCGTTTCCTTGAATAAGAATCTAAAATTCATTCTGTCGCGCGTTGGATAACATCGCCCTTATCCTATCTTTTTTCAGCGCATTAGTACCGTTCCCACCTATTTTTCTACCCACTCTCCAATCTCCTCCTCAGCCCTCTAAAGTGGGTCTACCCAACCCATTTCCCAAAACCCTTTAGCTTCCCCAACCCCTTCTTCTCCTTATGCTCAATTATGAATCTCCTATCTTTTGTGTATGATCAAAAGGCGCGCGCGACTGCTCCCTGGGCCTAGAACCAGACACCCATACGTCAAGAGAGCAGGTGGGGGATGACCTATCGCCACCCTTGCCGCCATCTAAAGACCTACCGCTCCTTTTCCTATTTCTCCAACCGACTGTTATTACCAAAATTAGTTTTCCAATACATCCCAGGAAAGTCGTCGGTTTTTATAGCAAACTGCGTAAAATTCGATGCGATATCTGCAGCTGAACTGCACTAAACCAGCATACATCTCAATTAAGTCCTTTAAGTCCAAGTTGAAACTGCTCAATACACAAATAAATTCAGCATCGACGTGAAGGATTCCAAGTTAAGTGGAAAATATCATAACAGTATAGAGTTTTCAAGAGATATCGGTGGTTCATAGCATCTGTGGTGGTTCTGTGCATAGAACATTCATCGAAACATAGCATATGCATACAAAGGAGAAAACGAATCAGTAATAGTGGAATCTTGAATTTTCGCTTTTAGTACCTATAATTTGATCTTAGGTTTAATTATAGTCGATTTCCATCATCACGTTACCTCAGAAAATGGTTGGCCTTGCAGCATAAAAGAATTTTTTGCCGATAATAAAAATTTATAGGTGTCTAAGTTTCCGTTAAAAATCAGTAATTTCACAGGTATAAGTTATCTCAATTAATTCTAAGATCTCATTATATACATACATGCGTTGAATGATAGATTAGAATTTTATAAACCCGAAATTTCGCTCACTGATTTTCAGATTTTTCCACAATTTTATCAAACCAAATCTAAATTTGCATCCTTCGCTGAATGTCAAAGTCATGCTGAATTGATTAAAATTGTGAGTTATCTGTGTACACAAAGTTTAATTTGCTGATGAGAATAAATATTGAAAATACATTATTTAAATAAATTCTTTGTCTTGGATGGTCTGCCCCTCCAATCTTATTCTTGACCGTATATATTTTTGTGGGCATTATCATTGTTGACCAATGGTAATTGTCGGTTTCGTTATCCGCGCATTTCACTCTCATAGGTATGTTATCATGTGCTCTTCCCTCCGCAATGCTCAGGAAGGAAGAGGAAGCAAAAAACGTGACCAATATCAGGCCTTCCAATTTGTGCGCATTTAGTTTGTTTCTATTAATTTCGTGATCAGATACGCAAACAAAGAGGATAAAAGATCCTCTTTAGTATTGCAGCGTCTTAATAAAGGTGAACTTCTTTCCTAATAGCATATCTGAAGCACGTTAGCCGAAAGATTATGCATTGTGGAAAATTATAACTTCTCATCGGAGCGCATCGCCATAAAGTAACGCGGGAACTGTTGTCTAAAGGGGGTAGCATTCTTTGGAAAAACCCGACTTTAATTCGCTCATTATGCAGCATACTTTCCCCCTGGACTTATTTCGAGAAACTAAAGAAAATGGGAATAAGTTAGGTGTTTTTGGCATGAATGATTTTACGATGCATTATTCCATCCAGCTAATTTAAATGAAATTATCCATCCATTACGAGAATTCCATTACTCTAAATATGTAATATCTTCTAAGAACTGGGTCGAACAATTAGTCATTATATACTCATCACCTTTATTACAGTTAGTTAGATTGTTCCATGAAAGTAATTTGTTCATTTTGTATTTCATTTTTTAGTATTTCAGCTAATACACATTATTGATTGAATCATCATTTCAACTTCTGAATTGTGAGGTAAGCGAATCTTGGGAAGGACATCGGTTCTTCGTGGAGTATAGTGCATATGAGTTAAACGTAAGATGGTTAACTCTGGAGATCTACAGTATAAAATATTACAATGAGTAGTTAACAAAGGATTTAGTATGAAACTGACACTGGAATGGAGAGAGAGTGAAGAAGAACATTCCTGAGTTTCATTGGATTGAAGAGCCGTAAGCACTGAGGTTGTCTGGTTTTAGAAAATATACCGTTTCAAAGAACATTACTTTCTCCCAGCTTACTGGCAGATTTTATTTATGCAGGGATTGACTCATGAAAAGTATCATGAGACTAACTCTCTTCTCTCGATTGTAGAATGACAAATGTATTTGAATTGTTTTGAGAATAGATATCAAATAGAAAGAAATCAATTTTCTAGGTTTATGTTTCATAAAGCTCTTTTCACCTCTATTTTTCGTTGTTTTCCGCTTGATGATTGCCTTAATTTCTCCTATATAAACCTGCAATAAATTTAAATGAGGCTAATTGGAATAATTAAATGACGCGGCATTTAAGATCTTACGTCCTTGAAAATATGAAATTACTTTCCTATCTGTCTTAATCTTTATGATCAGTTTTAAATAAGTCAAATCATTTGATTTATAGCTTTTGTGGGATCTTCTTTAAGTATGAGTCTATGAAACGTGAACCTAAGATTTTCCCTTTCCTTTCAAGTAGGAATTTAGAACTACGCGGCAGGTCTTGATTACCTGAGGTTTCGTAGACTGAGACCTCGATAGGTTGCGAAGTCTCGTATAATACGAAGAATTGATAGAGGGGAAAAACTGCAAAAAACAACCCATCCTTTCGACGACCAAGACAATTGTTGTACATTGATTTCATGAGATATCCCATATAAATGCACAGGGATAATCAGTTAGTATGCTTTTCCATAAGAAATGTGCGTAAAATAGGTTTTCGTTACCTGCAGAGGTTGTTTCTTTTACAAAATTCCTACGAAATCAAAAGAAGTGTCAAAAGAAAGGAAAATGGTCATAGATTCTTTTAAGAAAAATATTGATTTATTATCATCTTACGACTTTTTTGTGCTTAGGAGGACCAGCTATATACGATAATAGATATATTTTTAAACTAAATTAAGTCCCGTCATGCTTGACGGGGGCGTTTAATAGTCTAATTATATAATTTCGTCGTTTTATTGAGGAAGCTCTGTGGAAGGTCTACTTAAAAGCCAAGCAAAGGAAATGCATTAATAATCACTTATGATGGAGAAGAATATCTACACTAGTTACACTAACAATCACTTATAATGGAGAAGAATTTAGAAGACGGCCAATTTCAAATGGTATTTCTATATGGAAAAGAAATTCCCATTCTTTCCTTATTCATAGCGAAATATATTTTTGGGCGAAGCCTTTCAGCATCTATTTCATTTTCAGCTTCTGTTTCGGACTTTAATTATTTAGTATGGGATCGAAATGGTGGCCTCACGAAGGTGTTACTAAGGCCGCGCTTTAAAATCTAATAAAATCTAGGAATTTTCCCCTTTCAATCTTCATAAAATCACGATATATGGACGGTATTGGAATCAAGTGAAAATGTATGCGGTATCGACATTACAAATTTGATGATACCGGTAAAATTTGAGATTGAGTTCATACGAAACTCGTATAATCATTCGCGTCCTTGTGTTATTTGAGTATTCGCGAAAGAGATTAACTCCAAAGAATAGTTATACTACATCAATCTTACGAATGAAGTATTTAATTGATGCTGACGGCGTTATTGCATTTTTGTACTTAATGAATCTCTCTTTATTTTATATAGTATATTCGTAGTCCTTTTCTCTTACATCTCAATAATATTTCGAGCAATGTCTCCCATCTTATCTAACTTCAAACCGTTACGGCTTCGCCGCACGTTTATGGAAAGCTCAATCATTTATTTCATATCATGTTGCAGTATGGTAAAAATTTTTATAAATATTGAAGCATTCATAATTTACATATCAGTCGCAGTATGTGTCTTTATCATTCTGTAGGTACGCAAATTTATTTCTTCGCATTCTCAGAATCACAGCTTTCCCTTATGAAAAAATGTGCAGTTGTTTTCTGGCTGTTGAAAATAATACATGCATGACGTACAAAAATTGTGAGAAGTTTTAAGAAAAGTCGGAGGAAAAAAAAGGGTTTACCGGCCGAAATAATCTGCAGTATATAGAAAAATTTCCAAATCAAATTTTCGATAACTTATTTCAGTATTACTGAGGTTATGAGACTGTACCGTTTTCTGAACTCAAATGATATGGGTTATCAGACGCGCATTAAATAAATTGTATGTTTCCAAAAATCTTTCAAAGAAAACTACAAAATCCATGACCTTTATCGCGACACACCTGGCATTTTAGAACTGGCTTCAGTCTTATTTAAATGTAAATGTAGTTCCACGGAGCTATAACCGATTTGATCCTATCTTGTTATTTCTTCGCCATGTTAACTTAATATAATGCCACTTAAAATGTAAAAGAATGGAAATAAATAATTCGCCATTTTCAACTGCGAGAAATACGATCCGCGTTCTATTTATTTACGTATCGATTCCTCTCTCACGTGGAAAACGGAACGATTCCGCTTCCATTTACCCGAAGGGCAAATTTTGATGAAGAAATTGAACTTGTAATAAAATGTTACTTCTTGACATTAGGAATGGTACCCTTTGTTATGAATCAAGTATAGCTATTGGAAATGATACTGTATGTCGATAGATTGGAATTCATAAATATCTTTTTCTTTTCCGATACATATTCTCAGTTTTCTAATTTCTAGTTTTATCAATAAATATTAATCATGCCTAAAATAATATTTATATGCCTGTAGCTTAAAAGAAAAAAAATCTCTTTTATTTTTATCTTTTCTGTAAAACTACTTTTAATAAACACGTTTATCAATCGGTATTTCACAGGAATTTCGTATATTCCTAATATTGTGATTCTTTAATTTGTTACCGTTTATATCCAACCAAAACACCTCTATTAGTTCTTAACACCAATCTTTACACAATATAATTTATTATATTATTGATGAATTAAAGGATGAATAGAAATTTCCGCCCTGGTTTTCATTGAGCATCTCACCGCATCGTCTATTCCTTGCGTGGAGCCCTACTTGCTTTTGAATTGATTCAAAATCTTTCTAATGAACCTTGTCCCTGAATTATTTCCATCAGGTCAGTGCTACAGTACGAAATTCTGTTTAAGGGAAGACGTGGTAGTTTTGTAACTGCGTCATGTTTCAAAATTCTTGAGGAATCATTGTTTTACGTTTTACGAGAACTCTTGTTTTGCCCCGAGAACTCTTGTTTGTCAAATTTCAACTCTTGTTTTGCTTCAAATTGTGAATCTACGTTCTCAAACATACAGCTTTATGAGATTGGCACCTTTCAGTTTAGTGCGCACATCTACAAGAAGGATTCAGGTCATGGGTATCAGACATCAGTATTCTTAACACTCCAAGTTCTGATTCTGGTACCTGCTATTGCATATTGCTATTAAAGACTTGCGTCATATTATCAATCAATGCTTTCGAGGAATGAGGAATATGGATGAATTTTTCAAACATCAAATTAAAAAATCAGCTCGGTTAGAAGCAAGTAAAGTTTTTGCGAATTTCCTCTTTGGCCCCTGTCCATACAGAAAAAGAGAATCGCTTTAACTTTCATTTATCAAAATAATTATATTTTCCCGGAAATTCAACGACATTTCCTATTTTGGCTTCCTTTCTATTTTTGTCTATTATATGATTCGGTTTCTTTTATCGTTGAAATTTAGTTACTCACAAGGGTATGCAAATTCCGAAATATGATGGGACATTATCTTGGCCATTTATTAAAGGGCATGAAGCGGGTATCGAAGCTAAGAATGAAGCTAAAGAATGCCTTTCCGGAATATACCTGCAGGATACTAGAGGATTCGTCGATGAACTGTTTAACGCAGAGATCGAGTATTACTCGACCAGATGGCTCCAACCATAGGATTCACTTCATATCTCGCAAAAGGTAGGGAAACGTCTTCTTTTTTTATTTATTTATTTACATTATTGTTGCAATTTGGTATATACCAGGTGGCAACGGTCAGGGGAATAAAAGATAATTGCTGTAAAATGTCCAGCATTTGCCCAAAGACCGGAGGAAAACCCCTCCAAAAACCTCCAGTGGACATTACAGATCCTTTCAATGTTACACAAGAATTACAATAAAACAATAGATAATTACATAGAATAAATGGGCACATTGAAGTCATGATTGCACAAATCAACACAAAAACATGTTTAGGGGTATTATATCTTACATATCTAGCACATTTACCAGAAAAACAATTTAACAAATACTAAAACTATACATGAAGTTATTCAGAAGCATAACTTAAACATATACATAATATACATATACATAACATACATATACACAACTTATGCATATAAAATACCACTAAAGTAAGCCAATATATACAACTAAAAGTGAGGCAAATACTTTACTTATGCATACTTTTTATCTTAGATTTAAATTTTTTGGAATTTCTGGCATTGGAATGAGAAGTTCTCCAGGTAATGCATTCCATTCCCTTATTCCTCTATTTATGGAAGAAAATTTGGCCAAGTCAGTCTTTTGTTCTCGCTCTTTTATTTTTAAACTGTGGTCGCCGCGTCCGATATAAGTTGGAGTTTGAAACCTCTGGTGTAGCTCGTCCCAACCACCTATATGGTTCCGCACGTTAAATATACCCGTCAATCTGAAAGTCNCTGGCATTGGAATGAGAAGTTCTCCAGGTAATGCATTCCATTCCCTTATTCTTCTATTTATAAAAGAAAATTTGGCCAAATCAGTCTTTTGTTCTCGCTCTTTTATTTTTAAATTGTGGTCGCCACGTCCGATATAAGTTGGAGTTTGAAATCTCTGGTGTAGCTCGTCCCAACCACCTATATGGTTCCGTACGTTAAAAATACCCGTCAATCTGAAAGTCCTCCTCCTTGACTCTAACGATTCCCACCCCAACTGATCTAACATTTTACTTACACTCTCGTTCTTCTTATGGTTACCAACTACGTACCTAGCCGCCTTCCTTTGAACACCTTCGAGTCTCTTACTTAAGCCCGTTTCATGCGGATCCCAAACATTCGTCGCATATTCGATTGTCGGCTTAACCAAGGTTTTATACTCCCTTTCCTTGACTTTCCTCCCACTCCGTCTAAGATTTCTCATTACGAAGTGAAGATTCCTATACGCCTCTTTAAAATCTAATAAAATCTAGGAATTTTCCCCTTTCAATCTTCATAAAATCACGATATATGGACGGTATTGGAATCAAGTGAAAATGTATGCGGTATCGACATTACAAATTTGATGATACCGGTAAAATTTGAGATTGAGTTCATACGAAACTCGTATAATCATTCGCGTCCTTGTGTTATTTGAGTATTCGCGAAAGAGATTAACTCCAAAGAATAGTTATACTACATCAATCTTACGAATGAAGTATTTAATTGATGCTGACGGCGTTATTGCATTTTTGTACTTAATGAATCTCTCTTTATTTTATATAGTATATTCGTAGTCCTTTTCTCTTACATCTCAATAATATTTCGAGCAATGTCTCCCATCTTATCTAACTTCAAACCGTTACGGCTTCGCCGCACGTTTATGGAAAGCTCAATCATTTATTTCATATCATGTTGCAGTATGGTAAAAATTTTTATAAATATTGAAGCATTCATAATTTACATATCAGTCGCAGTATGTGTCTTTATCATTCTGTAGGTACGCAAATTTATTTCTTCGCATTCTCAGAATCACAGCTTTCCCTTATGAAAAAAGGTGCAGTTGTTTTCTGGCTGTTGAAAATAATACATGCATGACGTACAAAAATTGTGAGAAGTTTTAAGAAAAGTCGGAGGAAAAAAAAGGGTTTACCGGCCGAAATAATCTGCAGTATATAGAAAAATTTCCAAATAAAATTTTCGATAACTTATTTCAGTATTACTGAGGTTATGAGACTGTACCGTTTTCTGAACTCAAATGATATGGGTTATCAGNTAAAATCCGTTAGCACTATGGAAAGACACTTAGAGAAGAACTACTAAAATAGTTTAATTAATTAGATGTATATAAACTTAGTCCAGAGAACTCGCAGAGAGATTTGCCTTCAAGAATTGATGGAAATGGATTTCTTAATTATCTATCAATCAATCAGAGAAAACCTTTCAGCAATTTATCAAGGAAAATGTTAACGTAATACTCTTATTGTGGAATTGGTTCAAAACTGATTTCTCTAAGGAGAAAATGTGTTGATCAACTTCATATGTTGTGTGTAAACACGGAGTGTACATTGAAAGGAAACGCTGTAAGAAAGACTTGAGAAAAGCCATTAAATACTCTTTTGGTATTTGGAATGATATACTGTATTCATATGGGGCGGTGAAATTTAATCTACATAGTTACAGTTCTCTCTAATATGAACTGCCTCATATGAAAAGGGAAGAGATAAAAAATCTGATTTGCTGTAGAAAGCGGCGGAAGGAGTAATAGAGTTGACGATTATTGTTTATCTCAACTAACTTCTATTCCACTTCCATTCTACTTCCATAGGTTATTACAACGGTTATGAAAATAGTTCGAGCGAAATAATCGCGATCTTCCGCAAAGATAGCTATAATCTGAATCGTTTAAAAATTTTAGATTCGTTTTCACCATTAAAAACATCATCATCAAACGGATGGTGTTAGGGCTGCCCATCAAGCTCTCAGGACTTTCAGAACTGCTGCAGATTTATTCCTTCCTGAAGGTAATTGAGTATATCCTGCAACCAAATCTTTTCTCAAACAATCGATAGTGGAAATAAAATGTATTGCTTGCTGTGTTTGTGCTTGGTATATGAACGGGTGCACATTCATTGTTTCTAAAAGGGACCTTTAATTCTTAGGAAAAACAGAAATTTCGGTCAAAAATCCATATATTTTACTTTCGTTGCTAAAAACTACGTCAATATAAGAACTTTCAAAAAATGGTAATTCAGCAAATATAGCTTGCTATTTTTAAAAGACAGGATTTTATGAAGTCATATACCGGAATAAAATCATATGCATACTATTCTATACCAAATATACTTATGCATTACCCTTTTAACTCGTGAAAAATCTAAAAATCATCAAGAACCGGTTTACGATATCGCTGTGTGTCATCTGTGAGCCAAAAATTATTAAAACGACGTCGCTGTCACATACCTTATCTAAGGTCTTTACAAAGATACCCCTGTAATCACCCGTTATTTTGGTGATCTTACTCTTATTTACACGAGATCTAAATCACATGGGCTCTTTATCCAGACTTTTGCACGAATTTGTCATAAAATCGTCCTATGACTCCTTCCTGCTAATCCTACAGCGATGAATTAAATTCAAAGTGATGTGCGCAGCTTTCAACAGATGGGAATTGAGTTACTGATCCACGTATTTTAAGCCTAATGACATTAATAACAGCCTCATTGTTGATTTGTCTCGACGATCTGCATTCTCTCTTACGAATATGACTATTTCGTTAACATCCACTTTATCTTTCATGAATTATTGACATATTCTATTCGACGACAACAAAGGTTTAGATAAGGAAATGTTATAATGTTTTATGTAAAGTATTTTAAGCTCCGAATTAACCAAATGGTCACACAAAGCATTACTTTTGCCCTGAGGTCTCATTCCAAACACCTCCAATTCCCCTTTCCAAATGTCTTCAACGACCTTTGCACCTGTCAGGTAATGACGCTCCTATTCCGCTTCTATTAAAAGGATGGTTAGAAGAGGAGCTTTTAGATAGCTAAACGCGTAACACCCTTTGGGCACGTGTCTTATCCCCTATCCTCTGAATTTGTTAAAATAATCCTTAACATTCTGTTTTCCTCATAAAGCTGATAAATCAGCTTTGAGCAAGCGGATGAGTTTTATTAAGTTTTCCACCAAGGAGATGAGGAAAATGTTTCAGCGGAATAATAACCGATTGAAAGATAATGGAACATTAAATTATGGGCGCTATGAATTGTATAATAATCATCGTCATTCTTTCTGAGGTGTTGTATTCCGTTAAAGAGACAGGCTTATATACTACTTGATTCGAGGAGAAGGAAAGAATATAATTCACCCTGAAGAAAGTAACTGCCGTTAATTTTTTCTAAGGAGATATAGTTTAACATTAAAATATAAGTTATTGAAATTACGATCCACTGAAAATTAACCATGCATCATTTTTTTCTCTTTTATTCTAAGGTATTTAATTACAAAAAATGCAATCGATATTCGTAATAAATAAGGCATCTGCGATATACCAAATTAATGTCTACTTTATGTTTCCCTCTAACTAAAAACATAGTATGTGTTACTGCTACAACTATGAAAAATTATGCACTGAAAATAATTTAAAATCAAATCAAAGAAGAAACTCGAAACGATAATGTGACAGTAGAAAATCATGAGGTCAGATTAGTTAAATAGTACTTAGTAGTCTAATTTGAGCAAAAGGGAGGAAACGTTTTAGTACTATCCAAATATTTTAAAATAATAGTTTCATCCATGTCATATTTCAGTTAATGTTGTAATGTAATGGTCACCTAAGATCAGAAAGTGTGAAGATGTAATAATCCTGTTATAGAATTTAAAGAGAGGTATTTTAGGAATACTTTTGGGTATCTATCAAACATTAATTCAGAATATTAAATACATAAAGAAAAATTGATGTGCCATATAAAGTTTATTACCATAAAACATACGATTATGTGACATCGAGCGTTCAAATTACAGGTAGCATATAAATGCGTATTAAAAATTAATTAACTATTTACATCTCAGAAGATATCTTGCAATGGGCCGCATCTGTGGGAGCTTCTGACAGTGGCTGGCGTCACTATGTAGAGCGACAATTGCCTTTCTTACAAAGCATCCTGCTAACAGAGTATTTATACCTCGTTTTTAAGAGACAAAAATCTTTGGACATACTTCGAACTCATGATTTTAACTCTCTCTTGGGATCCAAATTAACCGATTTTTATGCTTATGAGTTATTTTAATGTTTAGATCAAAAACAGCAAATAGGCTCAATGCAAGAGGGCAGTGCATTAGCAACATTTGAATACAAAGCAAATTAAATTAAAAAATCACAAAGATGAATTGAAAATGAACCAGAAAGAATAATAAAAGTACTAGTGGTATAAAAAAGAGCAGTGGCAGAGCTAAAGGCAAGGCAATGGCCGTGTTACCCTTACTAAGCTTGGTATACAGTACGCATGGAGTGGGATACGTAAGATATTTAAAATAATAATCACATAACATTGCGAATTTTATGAAACCGAAACGATATCCATGTTGTGAATCATATATAGAAGAAACTAAAATCCGTTAGCACTATGGAAAGACACTTAGAGAATTACTTATTACCTGTTCCACACAATTATTTATTAAACAAATAATAAATAACACACAACCTGTTTCGACGATGTATCGCCATCATTTGGAGGAGGATAAAATCCGTTAGCACTATTTTTATGAAGGTGTTTTCATTATTTTTTCCACTATTATAATGGCACTTTCCGTATCTTAATGGAAATCGACAATAATAAATTCCCTAAAGAGTTTTATATGCTTAACTATTTTTACGAATTAAATCTTTATTTTATTTATCCTCTTTTACAATTATATTACCATTCCTCCAACTTTAATTACTAATTATCGAAAAAGAATCATCTACTACATTCGTTCCAGATAGCGAAATTATACGGATCGGTAGCGAGAAGGTCGAAACAGATGACTGTCTTATCTCAAATAAAGCAAGTAACAAAATGAATGGAGCACTTATGTAGGGAGGCTGATATAGCTATTGTACAATTATCTGCGAGCAGCAATTATTTTTATGAACCAAAGGGCAGAAGATGCCTTCCTAAGGGCCTTCACGAAACATGTAAAGAAGAACGATCCGGAACGGGCATTAACGCATCCTATAAGGCCGAACTCAGACGTAATCGGGATGAGAATGGCACTGGAGAGACTATCGGGAGCCCACTCGTGACTAAAGGTTTGACATGGTGGAAAGAGATGAGAGGTGAGCGGGAACAGGTGGCGGGAGCGTGGAATGGGAAGAGGGGCATGTGGGAGAGGATAAAAAAGCGTGCTTATTAGACTGATGAAGAGGCGAGCCTCGTTTGGGACGTTAACGACGACTTGGGGTCGTAGGAAGTAAGGTCGGGGACGCATTCTTTGTTCATCCATCTGCACCCATGCGCTAAACGCCATTATGCAACCGACTCCGCACCTCCGGGCGTTTTTGGAAAGTAGCCCGCTGAATCTCGAAATCGGTTATCGGCGGAATTAGACCAAGGATTATTTAGATAAGCATGCGATGAAAACATTTAAGAACACATCTGTACCAAATTCTGTTTAGAAACGGGAATTTATTAAATTTTTGATCAACGTATTTGCCTGCATTTTAAAGTTTTAAAGTGTATCGTGATTTACTTCATAATATGAAGCCTCTGACCTCGTGAATCCTCAAGATCTTTCTCAGAGGTATTCATTTATCTTAATTCCATTTTTTTCCATTAATAGTTTTGCTATTAATATTAGTGATGTTTTTACGCCGTTTGATTGTAAGTGCACGTTACGACAGGCAAATATGTAGAATAATCTGGAAAGCTTTTGAATACTCAAAATAATAAGTAAACTTTACTATTGAAATCTATGTTCATAGTCGCGTCACGGGGTAGGTAAAAAAAATATACCTAATGATACGTACCAAGAATATATCGAGCGTTTTCGCAGATGCTTAATAAATTGATGCTTTTAATAAGATACTTTGCTTATTAATATGCTATAAAAAGTCGTGAAAATTCCATTGAAAACTTGCGATGACTCATACTGTACTATAATTAAGTAAACAGTAAAAATACAATACATTGAATACATGGGATATTTTGGCTGCTTATAATTGTTTTAGCACATATAATCTATCCTCAAATTTTTGTTGTAATATTATGAAAAATTAAATTTTTGTTGAGATTCTCCTTGCGTACAAATGATTAGCCTCTTCAGTGTTCTCTTATAAATGACTCTCCCTCCATAAAGTTATTCTAAATTACACCTCCTAGCCACACTTATGGAATATAAGCTTAATTTTTTGGTATTTTAAGGAGGTTTTCCGCTTCATAGAGGCTATTACCCTTCTATGGTCTTCTTCATTTCTACTGGTATAAGTATGTCGTCCGCAAACCGCAGTATGCTTACCGTTCCTCCATGTATATCTACACCGGCATTTATCATCCTCTTCATTACTAAGAAAAATTCCCGGGATAAATTGAAAATGGATAGGGCAACATCTTGCACACTATATAGTATTTATGATGAAGGAATTTTTACACACAGTGTGTCTACTGAGAATCTTTATGCTACAATAGTTCCAAATTGACCTTAAATGTGGAACGAAAGTAGTTGAATTCTTTATGTCTATCAAACTAAATTAATATGCTAAAATAATGAGTGAGTATATAGAGTTTCTTCATATGGTTGAAAAGGATATTTCATCAAAATTGGGGAAAATTGTCGTTGGATTCTCAACGTAATTGCTTGTAAGATTGGTTGTATTGTGCAACCCAGGAAACAGAAACATACGTTTTGAGGAGGAAGTATCGTAAATTTGGGGAGAAAGTATACACAAATGTATGGAGTCATACATCTTTAAGGATTTGTAAGAACCGGGTTGATATTATTATCAACACAGTAATTGATTAGGGGTTTTCAGAATTCTTATAATATGACACCATCATGTCCATAGGAAAGGATTTTTCGTTTTTCAGCAAGGTTAAATTGACATCAGAAAGCAACAAGAGTGTAGAGGAAATTGCTATCGTCTAATATATTTAATTATAATAATTAAGTATATTAATAAAAGTATAACAAGGATACAAGAGAGTAGGGTTTAGTTGTCGGATTTTATAACAATTATTCAATTATTAGTTAATCGATACCCAATGTGATTTTTTAAACGAGAATCTACTTAATTTATCTTATGCAACGGCTCAGAAATTAATGTTTGTCATTTGACGGGTCAACCTCCCACTTAATTAGTTTTTTATTTGTTACGAAAATACTAGACGAAAATTTATTGCCAGCGATTCTATTCGTTTCAATTTTCGGAGATAAAATGAGTATAATTATCATTAAAAATAGCCGGAATCATAAAAGGGCGATAGTTCAACGCCGTCAACTTATCTTGCATCCACAAGCCATTAGGGAACGATTCATCAAAGAGGAGAGACATTTGGGCAGGTAGCCAGTCATCGCAAGGTGCAACACCTAACTACAGATTCTCCTGAACCATCTATTATAAATGCTTAATCACGGTCAACAGACAAATGATGAACTGCAAGTATACGTAGGTCAATTTACACGCTTTTAAGGTCATAGGAGTGCTTGTATGCGTAGGAAGCATCGGAAGTGAAAGTTTTCTTCCTCGAGGCTCAGACGAAAAGGTGCCTTCAATCTTGCAATCTTGCTCAAAAAATCGTTTCTCATTTCAAATAATGTCAAAATTCATCTCACTATTCAGCCTGATCTCTGTCTAGTTTTAAATAAAACAAGATCTTATTTGTCTAAAGATATGCTGCAATTAGAATAAAGTCAGTCATGAAATGACTTGCAATAGTTATGCCTGTTATCTTTCTTTGTCTCTCTTTGAAATTTTCAGTTAATTTAACGATAGTAAAAGCTGAGTTAGCCCGGAAGAGAAATATCAGTGTGAAATTTGCGTTTTTGTTCCAGTAAGGGTGCAGTGGTTTCAGAAAAGACTTTGAGTGGATAATTCTCTTTTCTTCTGTGTTAATGTGTGGAATAAATTGAGCAAGGAACGTAAACTGAGTGATTTTTTTACGATAGTTACATTTGTAAAAGCTGCTCATTTTTCATTACATTGAATAATGAACTCGGTAGGTTGTATATTTATTTTTGTTATCTACAAGGCAGGTTTTATTAATCTGAAGGAATATCTACGACTATATAATACATTGTCGGTAATCATAGTAATTCAGGAGAGGAGTTAATAAATTCCTACAGTCTAAATGAAACTAGCCAATTCATGATTATTTTAATAAAAATTATTTTAATTAAAATTATTTAACAATATTAATCAACGCTAAAAATTAGGTGAATGATATCTCATGTTTGCTATCGCGGTTAAAAAAAGTTATTTCGGCTTTTATTTCCTTTTCTGCTAAAAATACATTTCGTTTCCTTTTAAGTTTATCGTTATAACGTAATTGCAACTCATATACATAAATATCCTTTGTACATTCTACCAATATTGTTTAGCATTAAAATTTAATGATGAATATATGCTCCGAACATATGCTATAAATATATAACAAATATATTGAAATTTCTTAGGTTTCATAGCCGAATTAGATGTTTTAGGATCATTCGCACATATAAATAGGTATCCTAAATTCAGTAATCGTGATGGATTGATTTTTTTCTTTATTATAAAAAAAATTTGTGAGGTATAATAGAATACGGCGTTTTTACCGTCGTAGGGTGATGTTAACGATAAACCGAAGTATTTCTAATTATAAATTTATTTTGGGAGAAAATGGTATGCGTATAGTTTAAGTTTCAAGCCTTTATGTGTCAATATAAATTTAATATATAATATAAAATCAAATTAGATGATTTGCATGTAAAAATAGAAAATATTAAAAACAGGTTTACTCAGTTGTTTCAGGAAACTAGTTGACCCAATCCGTTTTAATTTTCGTTATATATATCTGCATGAAGTTCAATAGGAAAAATGTATTTGATTCTTTTAGATGGATATTAATTCGTTGCGTTTATGTCAAAGCAAAGTTTGTCCAAGCCAGCTAGACAAGCGGTGGCAAACCGTTATTTAACGTAATAATTTTTTTGTTTTTCGCAGTTTTTCTTACCAACATTTTAAAATTTTCTTTGATGTTTTACTTTCGTTCTTTATTTACGTTACACATGAATTTATTCCTGCACATAGAGAAAGTATGATTTCATTCTCTTTACGGTCCTTTCCTAAGTAATGATTTTTATTACTCATCTTATATCATACCAAGTTATGAGATATTGTTTCGCGCATACATATAATGCACGTTCAATGTTCATTTAGGAAATATCAAACACTTTGAAGACAGTTAAAAGCATGGATTTTAAGCTGTTATGAGCGTATATATTTTTACTGAAATATTACTGCAGAAAATGGCCAGATATCTCCAATTCATTTATAAAATATATGGATAATTTAAAATGGTTATATTTCGTTAATCATCCCGGAAAGTTGAAATGATTTTGCAGGAAGGACTGATGTTCTTTAAGTTTATGAATAATGATGGCATTAACTCGTACCTGGTGAGTATCATTGTGGCTTAAATTTGCATCCACAATTCAGTTTTGGTCAGAGAAAATACCTTGGAACATCGTAAAGCAATCCAAATTTTTTTAACGCGGTTTATAATTTAAGAGATGTTACAGAAACCAAAATATCGTCGAAATGTTATAATAAAAGTTGCAACTTAAGCTCAATCTCACACACATATATTTTCCCTCGAAGGATGCCTGTCATACGGATGTTTTTACCCCTATTAATTCTTAATACTTTGAGTTTCTCTGATTCCATTAACTTGCGAAAATTAAGGTTTTGAATCGTATGAATTGATATACCGGAGCATTAAAAGCAGCGCTGTAAGAAACCTTTGCTCGGTATCAGTCTTAATTAAGAGGTATGAATAATTTACACACCCTCTTAACTTTGGTACAGCCTGTTTATGATTGATGAAGGAAGCCAAACTTGAACAATGAGTTGATTTTATCTCTCGTTGTAAAAGCCATCAGTTTCGAATGTCGACGAATTATCCGCAAGGCAAACTTATCATAAAAAATCTTTCTTTGACCGCTAAGACCTCGCTATGATTTACTCCATTCCTCGTCGCGTTGTCTGAGCAAAAGCGATGGAATTCCTTTTAAATCACGTTTTTTGTAACGTATTCGTTGCAAGAAAATCATTCGGAAGATCATAGGAAAGCTACTGAAACGCCTGTTAGTATTTTTTACGACCCTCAGTACCTCGAGTCTTGCCACCTTTGCATAATTAATGATTAAATGACGAATTATATATCATTTAATAACCTTCTACAGTGTTTGACTTATCAGAAGGCAATGCACCACTTCCTATTTGAGAAACGATACATTATCTAGCATACGGAAATAGGCGGGGTGGCTGCAAGGAATTAATCAGATGAAGCTGTCGGATGAGGCCGAAAATATTCTACAGATGAGATCGCTGTGCAGAGGAAGCAAGGTCGTTTTGGAGGTTCGAGAGCAGTCTGGCGGGAATTTTTAAGCAATCGGTGAAGCATAGTTTCACACACTTGCATGGAAAAAAACACTGGTAATTAAATAAGGGTTATTAAGGCACCCGTCAACAGAGAAAGGAAGTAAGCTTTTCTTAAAAGTAAAAGGAAATATGAGGGTCTCTGGCTTTTCAGGAAAGTAGGAAGAATTCTTTTCAAGGAAATCGTAATCGAAAATAGAATCTGTCTGGTCGATAGTGAATGAAAGACGAGCTAAGTAAGATTGATGGGAGAAGGAAGTGTAAATTGGTCATTAAGGGAGAAGAAGACGTGAATTAGGTAAAACATGTGGGTGGTTCTTTCGCAGTGGCCCAGGCTCGTTTATTTTGTAGGCATTAGCTGTGTTCCGTAACAGTGGGTAAAATTAGAAATTAAACCTTGAGCGTGATTAGATGAGAGATTAGAAAAGCTTGAGGATTTTAGCATTAGAAATGATTTATTATTTTGCCTGTTTGAGTTTTGAATTCTGTACAGATTCACTTAGCATTTCCTGTGGTATGTTCGACAAAGCTCGGTATAAAAATTTTTGTTGGCACACGACCGATGTACTTCTCCAAATTGTGGAAAGAAGTAAATTTTCTGAAAACATAGGACAACTAGACTCCAAACAAAAATTTTCCAGGAATCTTTCGCTTAAGCATTTTGGATTGTAAGTATATCCGTTTCCTAAATTATACAAATATCAATGCATCTTATGAATCATCTAATAAGATGAATCATGTAATGAGCAGAAACAACAACGTCTGATGGTAGCATAAAAGTCGATCCATAAAGCTTGAAATCATTCTAAAATCTAATATATTCTGGTAGTCATCCGCGCAAATGGCTTATCTGAAAACATTGTTTCTTTCTCCTTGGTCTTTTTCACTAGTTTTATTTCTATCCACAATAAATTTGCTTTGACTGTAT
Organism: Ladona fulva; assembly: GCA_000376725.2. Lineage (NCBI taxonomy): Eukaryota > Metazoa > Arthropoda > Insecta > Odonata > Libellulidae > Ladona > Ladona fulva. The sequence continues at coordinate 774,022 of KZ308310.1, forward strand.
CTGATTTTTTTCTCCTTATCTCCAACTTTGAACCTTAATCACCGTCCATACACTCTAAATGCTTGAATCATTTCTCTGTATTTTCCAGCTCCAAAATAATTTTCAGTTTACTTACAGTAACAATGTTTAGTAACCTTTTAATTAACTCTTTTCCCTCAAAGTCAGTTTATTTTAACTACCTAAGGGACTTCTAGGAACATCTATTCTTTAGAAAAGCACTGTAATTATTTGGAAGCTACCTAAGCTAATGGTAATATCTTATTTTTTTATTAAACCCTGTAATTCCTCATCTGTAGAAAGGGTTGGAATCAATAACTTTCTATAATCTTTCTATAGTCAAATTATATTCTGCAATCATCATCCTACATTTTAGATTCTTGGGTGAATCAACCGACTTTACTAAGCCTCAGCAATATCGCCAAATTTGGAAATTTTTTATTTATATTTGGAAATTAATCTTTCCACCTGTTCATCTTATATTTGTGGGAGGAATATTTTAGATCGCCACTAAATTATTTACTTAATATTTTTTATACTGAACTTCCTTCCTATATTTTTAATATATTTTGTCAGTTTTCCTTGAGTAAGAGCTTTGTTATACGTAAACGATGGCCTTTTGGTGTCTAATTCCAAATAACGCATTTTTCAGTCAATATAAAATATGAAGTCACTTCGCGTTAGTTTTTGAAATTTTCGAATAGTTCATATCATTCAATCTCATGACATCGATAGAAATTCCTATATTCATTCAAACTTCTTTCCCGTGCGTGGAAGAGAGGTGACAGGAGGAGTTATTTGCTTGCTTCTTGTTTTGAATTTTTAAAATCAAGATTGATCCTAAATTTCATGCCATTTTATCGCCAAAAAAGATTTCAGAATGAATTTTAATCAACCACAGTATATTGAAATCTTGTCGGCAATTAAATTCATCTTTGCACCCTATGTACACTTTTCTTAACCTCGATTTTCTTCTTCCTCGCGTAGTTTTATTTCTGTTTGAGTTTCGTATATATTCATGTTCGAAAACCCAGAATTTCTGTTGTATTAAATGAAATAACTTAACATACGGGAAAATTGAGAAAGGTGAATTCTCTTTTCAGAAGCCAATTGATACCATTGGTTTGAGAAAGACAACTCGCAGATTTCAATTTAAGCTGATTTCTATGAAATTGAGAGATATGTCTATTTCTTTATTTGGAAGTGGAGGATTATCTCAATGTGACCAGTTAATTTAATGTATAATGCACGATGCAAACAAAGCGCGATATAGAGTTTGCCAAAATTTATCGATTTTGGATGAAACTTGTAAGATTCACTCTTGTCATGAAGAGGATACACAATAAGTGTCTGAATATTTCCTTAAAATCCAACTGATGACGGTCTAATTTCCGCATAAGGAAGTTATAAATAAATTATTTAACTTCTAAGTTATGTCAATGCTAATCAATTGTATTTCAAGACTTCTTTTCGGGAAAATTTCGACCATTCGACAACATTTATTGTCATTGATGTTTGGTTCTAGCAAGTATATTTGATGGTAGGAGAATATCTTTGTGAGAGAGATTATATGTCACTAGATAGAACTTCTTATGGGATTTTTTATCATAATTTTGGATATTAGGTTGTTTTATATTATTACTCAGTCTTTTTATCTTATTATGTTACACAAAGCTGAAAACCTTCAAGAAATACTTAAAAGGAGAAAATATATCAATTACGTCTGTTGCCCAGTGACACTGAAACTAGCTTTGGTGACAAAGGAAGAAGCCAAAAATTTGGCATATATTTCGTACAACCATGTTAAGCCCATTTGTCATTCACTACCTAAGTTTTTCCTGTTTTTTCCATTTCCATCGTTCCAGTGTCCCCTCCCACACTCCTCTTGGAATTCTTCCCAAAGCTGCTTCATATCCTCCAGAATCCCATCCGTATCCCATCCTCTGCCTCTTCTCTACGAGGTGTGTGTTAGTCTGCCTTGTTTATGCTCTCTACGTCCAGCGGATGCGCTGTCCACCTCTCCTCGGACCGGCCGTTCCTCTTCACAGTCCTCCTCCTCACCCTCTCCTCATATTACAGCTATTCCCCTCTAATTCCCACTCTCACTCCATATTTCTCCTCATCCCCGCCTCGATCCCGGCAATACCTCAGTCCATTTCTCTTTTTCACCCTTTGTCAGTGCGTATTCGCTACGCTAGCAAAACCTCCTTCTCCATTTACCCCGCGAAATATCTCGGCGAATTTAGATTATTTTTTCCATTTTCACCAACCTTCGGTTCTGGAGATTCTGTTCCCTTCGGAATATAGCGATGCTCATTTTTATCCACGACTTTTCTGCCATTCGGATCTCGATAGTGGGATAATTTTCGGTTTTTTATCATGCGCTTATTTTCGAGGAAAGCATTCCCCGCGTGGCTGGGAAGTGCGGGAGCTTCCTTTCCGAAAACATCGATATCGAAGACATTAACTCGATCGGGTGTTTTTCCCCAATTTGTTCGCCTCGTCCGAAGTCGTTAATTGGTGGCCAATGCAGCGAACGAGGGAAGGCTTAACATGGGGAACATGCTCGAATCGGATAATCGCTATCGTACGTATGGTAGGCTTTCTTTAAACGTGCAAGGATTATGCAGATAGTGTCCCGGCTACCGAAGAATTGGATTTCATTCCTAAGGGCTCAATTATGCCTTTTCCTATTGACTCAAAAGAGATCTGATTAGACGACTCGTTGCGTAAACAATAATGAAAAATATTGGATTATAATCCCAAATACTTTTTGGACTCTGCACTAATAATTTTGTCATAAATATCTTTCGTTTGCCTTATTATTCTCATGTATTGATCGATGCCTCGAACTTAAATCTTCATTTGGTTTTAAGTTTTCATGGGAGAATACATATAGATTTGTTTCATTTCAAATTTATTGCTTGTTGGCTTAGGTAGTTCTAGTTTGCCAAACTCTATTCGCCGGAAGGAAAGCTTAAAATAACATTTTCAACCACTATTGATAGTAGGGATAGTATAGAACCTCTCTTTCGTATAAGTATTCAAATGGCTGACCTGTATTTCGTATGCATTTCTGTATTTTCACGTCGAATTTTCGCACTATTATGATTTAAGCGCAGAAAATTTCGCAAATAATAACGTTACGTTGAAAATTATGCAATTGAACCGTTCAAACATGCAACCGCTGAATAAGTTATACAGTATACAACTCAAGTTCCTGATATCAAAATATATTTACGAAGTTTCGGAAGATTTGAGGACCATTCTGGAACTTTCATTTTCGTCTGCAAGTATGATTATATTGTTAGTATATATTATATTATTACGTTGGAAAACTCCGTTTTAGACTATTATTATCTACATCATCATCATCATCATCTTCCTTTCAAGGATTAGGCATTCTGCCTGTTCCGACTTCACCAACGTAGTCTTGGTCGTCCTATGCTTCTTTTCCCTGATGGCTTATATTCTAAAATCTTTCTGGGAATCCTTTCTAGAGGCATACGATTAACATGCTCTCTCCATCTTTCTTTATAATTTGTTGCTACCTCTGTCACTGGCTGTACTCTTAATTCTACTCTAATTTCATCGTTTTTTATGTGGTCCAGACGTGTACAGCCTTTTACAGATCTAAGAAATTTCATTTCTGATGTTTCTATCTGTCTATAGTCTTTTTTTCTAGGAGCCCAAGCTTCTGATCCATAAAGCAATGTGGGGACAGCCATTACTTTGTAAAATTTTATTTGTGTTTCTTTGGCAGTTTTTCCTTTCAGAGTTCTCCTTATGGTCCCACACATTCTTTGGTAGTTGGTTATCTTATTTAAAATATCTTTATCTTCTTCATAAGTGATATTGCATCCTAAATAATTAAAGTGCGAAACCTGTTCTATTATATTATTATCAATCATTATTTTAGTGCGTATTGGGAACTTTCCTAGAAAGGCCATTGTCTTGGTTTTTTGTACAGAAATTTTCAAGTTGTAATCTTTAGATAACAGATTTAGTTTGTGGACTGCCAATTGTAAGTTATCTTCACTTTCTTGAATTATGACTTGATCATCAGCAAACAGCATTGAACTTAAAAATTGATTTTCTCCTATTTGAATTCCTTTTGGTGTAACTTTTCTCCATTCTCGTAAACAATCATCTATGTATAAGTTAAATAATGTAGGCGACAGAGGACACCCTTGCCTAACACCTTGATTGGTTATGATTTCCTGTGCTGCGTTTTTGCCAATACCAGTATCAATTACTATCTTTGTATTTAAATAGAAAGATTGAATAGTTTTAATTAAATGAGTTGGATATCCCCGCTTTTCCATTATGGACCAAAGTTTGTCTCGATGAATGCTGTCGAATGCCTTTTGATAATCTATAAAAGCTATGTGTGTCTCCAGATTAAACTCTATTCGCTTTTGTATTATCAGTTTCAAACTAAAAACATCGTCCATACATGAACGTCCTTTGCGAAATCCTGCTTGTTCTTCAAGGAGTAAAACTTCTGAAATAGTTTGGAGTCGTTCATTGATGATTTTACTGTATATTTTGTAGGCTGCGTTTAATAGGCTAATACCTCTATAATTTTCTGGGTTATTTCGTTCACCTTTTTTAAAAATGGGAATTACTTTTACAATGTTCCATTCGTCTGGAATTTCGAGGCATGTCCAGCACATATTATAGAGATGTAGCAATCGCGAATGAAAAATAGGGGGAGCATACTTAATTAATTCCGAATTAATACCACCTAGTCCAGGTGATTTTCTGTTTTTTGTTTTCTTTAAAACGTTTTATAATTCTGTCATATTGATTGGATCTAAACCAGATGTATCTGTTTTTTTCAAATACAGCTTGTTTGTTTGGGTTGTACCAGAGCTGTTGGTAGTGTTTGATCCAATCCTCTTTAGATATCATATTTATCCTTGCAACATCTCTTTCTGTTTTGTTCAGATGTTTTAACATTTTATAAACAAATTCTTGTCTGCCATAGACATCGTTTTCTATATTACTTATGAATGTATCCCATGCTGTCGTTTGCGCTTGCCTTACGATTGATTTCGTTCTGTTTCTAATTATATGGTAAGTTTGTTTTGCTTCTTCAGATTTCTTTTGTAGGAATTCATTATATGCTCTGTCTTTCTGTTCAATGGCTTCTTTTATTTCTTCATTCCAGATTCTTAAGCCTCTTTTTCGTTTGTTTTTTGTTCTCATGCCTATTACTTCACTTCCAATTTGTTTTGTGGCATTTGCAATGTTTTTCCATTCTTCATTAATATTAGCACTTGAAGGTGTTCTTTGGAGTAATTGTGTTAGTCTCTTTTGATATAAGTTTCGGATACTTTCTTCTTGTAATAAATGTACCTTGTAGACTTTGTCTTCCTTTGGGTATTCTTGAATTTTGGGTGATTTTTTCCATCTTGACCACATCTGTATCTTACACTTAACTAAATGATGATCAGTGTTGATGTTTCTACCTCTGTATACATGAGTATCTATAATCCTTGGTGTTAGTTTTTGATTGACGATTATATAGTCGATGAGAGATTGGTAGCCTCTTGCGGACCATGTGTATTTGTTTATGTCTTTTTTGGCAAAAAATGTGTTCGTGACTTTTAATTCGTTGTAGGTTATGAATTCTCGAAGATGCGTTCCATTATGATTATGTTGGTCCTCCCCATAAATTCCAATTCATCCTGGAATGGGGACTTTCCCAATTCTGGCATTTAGATCTCCCATTAAGAGTATGTAATCATTTTTTGCTTTTGTTATGTACTTTTGCAACTCGTTGTAGAAGGTTGTTGTCTCATCCTTCTTCCCCTCATCAGGAGCATAGGTACTTATTACTGTTAAGTATCCTCTATCAAACTTTAATCTAACAGACAATTCTTTCATTATCTAAATTATACCTACTCACGAATATTTATTGCTTTGCCATTTTCTATCTATTACCACAGCTACACCACAGCATGCTCGTTTTCTTTCTTCCACACCACTAAATAGCATTATATAATCCTTTAGTTCTTTAGTTCCTTTAAGTTTCTTCTTCGTTTCTGTTATCGTGGCTATATTTATTTTATAATCCTTTAGTATGTTATTGAGTTCCTCTTCATTATTTCCTAGACCTTGTACGTTCCATGTAGCAACATTTAATATATTTCTTAATCCGATACTCTTGTCCTTTTTAGCGCAGGGTCGTTTATCATGAAATCTAGTCCTGTTCCGAGGCTTAGTGTGAAGCAATTGAGTAAATAGGGTTTTTACATGGGTTGGTTACCAGCCAACCGCAAAACCTCCTACCAGGAGGACCAGAATTTTTTTCAGGGTTTTCTCCCTTAGCCAACTTAAACCAGTTTTAGGGCGCTAGATACTCGCCCTTCACCCTCCACATTCAGTATTACCCACGGTGCACGACTAGGACGTATATGGTAGGATTCGCTGGCAGAGCCTATTTGAGACGGTCAGCATTTACTAGGATTTTGGGGTTGGCACCCTCCACCCTACTGAGACTGATTACCAACATTGCACCCCATTATCTACATCATGCACAAAATATCAATTTCGAAGTTATATGTATCATTTTCGGTTTTCAATTAAATTTATGTTCTCCAGTAATCAAAACATTATTTAACTGCCCAATGAGAAACGGACATGAAAAAGATCCGACAGAACCAGGACTCGAACCCGAATATTCCATTTTTCGGACGACCTCCCTAGCCAATTGAGCTATCGTGACGGAAGATTTATTCATGTCGGTTTCTCCTTGCAAAAGATTTCTAGGGGCATAATTTAATCAAAGAAAAGTTACGCTTTTCCTTGTATTTTTTAACTGTTTTTAAAGAGTTATCAAATTATAAGAATATTAAGTCCTTGCGTTCATACTGTTTCCCTTAATATCGGAGTATGTTAAAAACGTCAGATATTACATACTAGAAATATATAATTTTTGTTTTCCTTAGGTTAAACGAGGACAGGGTAGTGAGCATCGTATCTTTGACGCAAAGATTAATTTCCCAGATTGGATGTCATTATTATTCTCAAGATGGGTTGTATATTTCAAGCCGTAATGAAATGTTCATATTTCAGAGTGTCATGCAAATTAGAATAGGAAAACATTGATCTACGAACAACGAATTTATAAGCCCTTCAAATTATCAACTATACCCTAGAAAGGAAGGGCGATCTAATCCAAAACATTTCTTAGTCCGTGTAAATGTCATTTTGGTCGAGCTAAAGACTCTCATTAACTCCCACTCCCACAAAATAATTACAAATTCAGTACATTTCCAGCAGTAGAATACTCCGCATTCTATATTCACGAGCAAACTCGCTTTCATTTACTTTAATTCATTCCTTCCTTTTTTCCTCCCATCTGTTATCTGCTGATCAGGATACCAGACCAAGAGATTACATCCCTCGAAAAGCATTTGACTAATTACTCATCGTTGATTAACATAGTGCTTTTCACATATCTCTTTCTCTCATCCTTCATTCTTGTCATTCTTCCCATCCCATTCTCCCTTCTCAAATAAGCTTTTGCTTTATCACTTGGCGTTCTCCCCATCCCTCTCTCCTCTCCTTCCTCCTGCACTCTATCTTATTCTCTCACCCCTGCCTTCCAACCGACATTCCTAACTCCCCCGACAACCGACTCTCTGGCCCGCGTTCACCAATGACCTTAACCAACACACTCTTTATTCGTCAGTTCACCTTCGTTTTTTGCGATTTTCCTCCCTCCTAAGTGTAATATCTTACCATTCCGAAGACTTTGAGACAACCCCCGAGTCTTCCTTTTCACCCTGCTTACAGCACTCGTATTTTTCTCATACTTGGCTCCTTCACATGTGGTGTCGAGGGATGTCCAAGCAGCAAGACCGTGTGCCTCCGACCGTTCCCTCTTCCCAATTGTGTTTCTCTTTTTTCGACTTCTACTTTTCAGGCTCTTTCTGCAGCCGAATTTCTTCTTTTACAAGGGTCGGGAAATTTGCGGAGAGGTTCCATGGTTTTGTCGCGCTTTGCCTCGGCTGTCTCTGTCATTTACTGCTGGTTTTTAATTAGTAATGCGAAAATTTTGCCATTTTTCAAGATTGTTCGAATGTCTGGTCCTAAGCGACCTTTCTCTTTATAAGTTGTAAAATTGTTCGCGGGCTCTCAACTCCACTGACCGTAATTATACGTGAATTTACGAAAAGGTCTGGAATATCATGAGCATGTGTGAAGTGTCGAAAATATCTGAGCGTTAATATATGCTGCCACCCATTTTCTTCCTCATTGAAGACTCTAACAGATAAAACACGGGCATACATATATTTGATTCCACCGGTAAAATGATTCTAAAGAGAAATATTTTTATAATTAATATTACTCATATCACCAGAAATACTCACTCAAATCTCCGATTTCATTTACTTTTCCTATTTCTCAATTTTACATTTACCTCCCCCCATTGTTGAATTCAATTTTAAACCTAATAATTGAATTTTAACTAACCCGCTACTTACGCCGATACTGAGCTAAAAGGGTATCAATGTATCTGTATATGAATTATCTACAAACAAAACGATGCTTCTCTTGCGTTTGACATAATATCTCCGTATTCACAATAGTAAACTCAGCCAGTACTTTACGGTAGTCCCATAAACATTTGCATATTTAAAATTTTATCAATCTTTCAAATTGGCATATATTTTTATAATTTAAGCGCTATTGAAATTTTTCTTATTTTAACAAGAGACATACTTGAATCTTTAACAGTATTTGAATGGAAACATTATTTATATCTTCGAAACGATATTTTGATAATATTCTAAATGCCGCATTTTAGCAGAAAAAACTATTTATGTAACTTCAAAAGACAACACGACAAGGCGATCTTTGATCGCATGATAAGTTCTTCATTGGAATATTGCATTGAGATAAATATTACTACCTATGAAACATATTATTGACTAAACTCAGAATCTTTTCAAGTATTTCTTTTTAACTCTTTTTTAGGACACGTATTTTTACGAATTTATAATTTAACTGCGAATAAGTTTTTATTCTTTTACTTGGTGATTATAATTTATGTATTCAAACTATTATGCAGAAAGGCATGCAAAGTTTTACAAAAGTTGACGGTCAAATGTGTAGAATTTCAGCTGGAAATGTTTGAATTCTAGCGATTAGTGTGTTAATATATGTTTATTTATCGATTCATACTACTTCTGCCAGATGTTATTGCTCATGTTTGATCTCTTTGCTATTACTTTAATTCCGCATTCAAAATGGGCTCATCATTTGGTGGAATTCCACCAATAACACGGACTCATTTTCTCAATACACATATTCGTTTTCGTGATACCACTCACGCTCAACCGAGCAGTAAAAAAGAAATCCCTTAAATTTGATGATAAATGGTGAAATATTTTCTTGCTCGTGTTTGTTCGTTATTTTTTACATAGAAAAGTATAATACCCGAAATTTCCCAGGATTAAATCCGCGGGTTATGTACGGAATCGTTGGAAGAAGTTTGATTGTGATAAAAGTGACTCAAATGTTTCCAATAAATTACAGAATGTGAAGTCTGCAATAAAAAACTTTGTATAATCAATGAAGTTGCTCTACCTCAGCAAAGCATGAGTAAAAAATTATTCCTAGTTGATAGAAATTTAGGATATAATTGACCAATATTTTTTCTCTTAGGTAAATCATTTTCGTTAAAACAAACAGCACGATTAATCATCACCAATTTACTTCTTCTGCCGGCCAACTTAACCAAACTCGCATTTTTCCATTGAAACTTTTTCTTTGGAGAATCTGGGTTTCTTATGCTGGGTTCTGAGGCTGAGTTGAGACACTTAGCTCTCGGGTTACGTTTACCTCTCTCCAACGCGATTCTGTGCGTACTTTTCTTAGTAAGGAACCAAGTTTAAAACGCCTCTCACTTAGGAGTATTGACCAGGAGTAAATGAAAAGCTTACGAATGAAAGGAAGGCAAAAATATAGGAGGGAGAAAGGGTGAATAGGATCGAGTGGAGTGGGACTCTAAGAGAGGAATAAATAATTTCTCTATTTATATTATTTGTCCGCCAGGTGAAAGCGAGGTCATAATTTCCTAACTCGAGCGGACCTCCTGCGGTCGGATCGTGAGTTAAGGAACATGGGTTTTTGAAGCATTGCCATGAGAGCGGCTTCGGGAGGAGGAATAAAAAGCGGAGGCGGAGAGAAAGAGACGGAAGGAAATGAGTGGCGGAGAAGAGAAAATGAGAGAGAAGCATGTGTGTGGAGGCGAAAAGAGTGGTTAACCAAAGAGGAGAACGATCGTGGGAGGCAAGGCCGCTGTTCACCATTCTCCACTTTTCCTTTTCCTCTTTCCAGTCGTTCTTATTCTGCCCTTCTCTCTGACGTCTTCCTTTTAATTGGTCCCGTACGCACTCAATCTACCTTGGTTTTCTTCTGCCGTCGCCTTTCTCCCTAGCTCTATAAAGATTGTGAGTCAGGTTTCTTTAGTATCGATCTTCGGCATTTCTTCGTAGCAATAGAGTCGGATTGCCAAGTGAATGGTAATAAGCGGGCTGAGCTTACGTGAGCTATTGAATAATTGTAGACATTCACTTTAACTGAGGCTGAGGGAACATGGTTGATCGGAGATAAGAATAGTTTGCTGTTAGCACAAATCCTGTCTCCCGGATTTAGACTTCTCATTTTGAGCTGGACTAACAATAAGTATTCGGTATTTTTGCGAAGCGATCAGAATATTTTAATTATTTGCTACGCGTAAGCTTATAGTTCATCCGCCGCATACGTAATGTAACACAGAGAAAGCAAAGAAGGAAAACTAAGAATAACACAGCATTATGTACAACACGAGCGGTTTATTCTACCAAAAATATTTATAAATACATTCAATGACAATTAAATATATAACTGATAACACGAAAAGAGTTTATTGGAGATTAAAGTTATTTAATTCATCACGATGAAAGAAAATGCATCAGCTCGGACAAACGGTGGAGTAAATCTTTCCTTACATATTTAAATATATTTAATTTGTTTAAGTTCTAATGGATGATTTAGGGCTTGCAATCAAGCGACTGTAGCGGTATTTTAGAAGTATTTCGACAACTGAGGTTTGACATTTTGACAATTGACATTTTGACCCCCACTAGAACTCGATATCAGGACCGCTTACACCGAATGCGAACGCGGTACCCACTTGCAACGGCTGGTCGTGGGTTATTCGAGAATCCATGACCGACTCTAATTACATAAAAAACAACATTTTAAGAAGTCTGAAAATATCCAATACAGTAGATGCTGAAACTGTCGATGGGCTTTATGGAAAATTGAAATAATTTTAAATTTTGAAATATCTATGATACAATGAGAAAATATCAAAAATATTCTGCTCTAAACAATACCAAAGAGGTTCTTGGGTACGGCTTAAGGAGAATGTTCGGCTTAAGAAGCGTGATGAAAGATATTCAAGGAGAGATGACTTTACTTTTAAATACTGGGGTCTCATTAAACATTTGATGTGCTTGAGGAGAAGCATATTTACATGTTGTATAGAAGACATTGGGAAATATGTGTGATGATTCCGAATTTGAGCATGAGGCTGTATAATGATAAAATCATATATATACGTAAATTTCCTTTATTTATAGTCCAATATCCCGTTTTCACTTAGTTATGAAATAACGAATTCCTCGCCAACGATTATCACTCCCTAGTTGTAATTCAGCAGCTTTTTCTTGAAAAAGTATAAATCATTGAAGAAACACACACAGTTCACCTTACGAACGACTCAGTATCCACGTCGGAATATATTTTCCCATTATTATTACAAAATGCGAACTTCATCCTCGTTAAAAATGAGAAAAATTCTCACATAAATAAACACATTTCATTTGTCGAATAGAGCCATCTCTCATGGGACCTCCAGCTCAGGACACGTAATATTTCTGTCTCCCGTTTTTATTCAGGTTTGATCATCTGCGTTCCTCCTCCCCTCCTTTCTTCCGAGGAGCTGTTCATCTTTCTTCATCTCCATCCAATATCCTTCCTTTCGCCACCGCACCGACTACAATACTTCATACTGTCGTCGTTTTTACGAATTAGAGCGGGTTCCTTTGTAGAGACGTTCTTGTCTTACGTTTTGTCATCGCGTTTGTTTTCGTCTGCTCCGCTCCGAATCGCATAAGAACCTCTGCAGCTTCGATCTCTCCTTGAATATTTCTTTCGCTGTTTGCTTTATCGATTTATTTCCCTTTCATTTCAAACGATGATAACTCTTCTTCTCCTATCTCTCCCTCCGTCCTTGTTTGGTAAGAGCCGGACGCATGAATCCTTTCAACGTTTACTTTCTTCATCGGACTAGTTCTTTTCTTCTCGTTTGATGGCTAAAAATATCGATTCGTCTCTGTGGGATGCGCCTTATGAGAACAAGTTTTTGACGCGTAGATTAAGATAGGCATTCTTGAGGCGAATATTAGATGGAATGAATGGCGCGAAATCGTCCAGTTAGTTTAGCTGCTCGATTGGTCATGGAAGCATTTCAGAGAGATGTTTACATAGGCATTTTTACTCCTATCTTATTTTGTATCCTGATTAAGAAAAATAAAGCAACGATATGAAAACTTTATTTTATGAAATTTCATAAAAGTTAAGAAGTGACAAACCATGGGAATACAAGGGCAGCTATTTTTCCTTATCACTGTAAATTATAATTCTCCATGAACCTTTCGAATAGCTCATAAATAAGTAAATGTTACCAATGTCCGTTATTTTTTGATCATGATTATAAACTTTTTATTCCAGCTTCTTTTAAAATCAGGGAATAGCGAACTTTTAGCGAGAGGAAGATTCACGAAGGATATTTAAATTTAGAGTAATTTCTTTCTTAAAGGTAGAATAATTACAATTTCTCTATAACTGATATTATCTGCTACCGAAGCTATACTCTTGTTTTCTTATACAAAAAAATTTAAACATTTAAGCATCGAAGCAAAATTTCGTTACACTTCTTGATATCCTTCGTAGAAAAACTTACCAAGATAGCCGAGGAAAAACATATTTTGCGGCGGAGATATTCGAAAGAATAGTCCATATAAGGGAACAAAGCAGATGGAGATCCAGCAGCAGTATCAGAATAAGGATTTTGGCATGCTACTGTGAAGTTTATACAACGGAGAACCCCTCGTAAATAACAATCTCTCCCGAGTTCGCGGAGACCACCCTTGGACTCCCTTCTGCTCCACTGTCTTCCTCACTTTCTCCGTCCCACCAATATTCCCTCCGCTTTATTCCAGTTCCTCCAATACGCTAAAATCCCTGATGAATTCCACTTGAAAGGATCTTACCATTTCAACGCCCGTAAGTAAAATATACGCTGATTTCACTCAGTAAGAGTAGATAGCCAAAACTTAGCGCCTTAAAATACTAACTAATTTTGACCTTAAGGGATATCGCTGTGACATAAATTTTAAAAAGAAACATGTAGCAGCTCTTTGAATATGTAGGACTTGTTTTTTTATCGTTTAGTAAATATATGATTTCCATGATCATATTTTTATGGTAACCGGACCCAAACATCGGACATTAATCCATGATGAGTTTAAAATGAGAAATGTATATAGGTTAGATCGGATGTCTTAATTAATTTGGTTCAATACTATATTCATCAACAGTTCAACCCCTTCCTTATTTTGAAAGATTTAATTGTAAATCTGGTGACACAAGAACCATCATCCATTGGCGTACGAATTTTTCATCTCTTAACAAATGTAAGCCTGTAGAATCTCTTTTGGAATAATTTTGAAGATAATTTATAACATGATAACAATATCCAACTAATAAATTAGCATAAGAAAATTGCTATCATCAAAAACAAACATTTTGATATTTTGTCGAGTTAATCGCTAAAGTAAGTACATTACGTTCATTTACAGAGTCCAACAAGTAAGAGTAAAATTTCCGAACAGAGTTTACATTCTGTTCGTGTTGTCTGTGAGCTGCGGAAAAGTTTGCTTTATAATAATGTCTCGGGAGCGGTCATTCCTCTACTTTACGAAATTAACTTTATTGTTCTTGGAATAGACTTTCGTAAAAACTCTATCTTATAAATTCGATAAATAATTTTACATTCATAGGAGAGCATTTCTGGCAACCGACAGGACTTATTTTAGCTTAGTGTGATCGGGTAAAAAGTGCTTTCAGTTATATGTGTACGTAACAGTGCAGCTTATAAATGGCGACGAAGGAAGGAATGAAAGGAAAAACGGATGAAGTTTCTAATTTTGTTAAGAATAGAGAACAATTTTATACTCTTGTTCAAAAATAGCATCTGTTTTTTCCGTTAAATTTCTTGTTCACAGCAAGTACGTCAGTCATAAATTAAAGGTAAGAAAAAAGAGTCTTCAGAACGTGGACATAACTTTTCCAATCACCATTGAAAACCAGTTCCAGAAGGGAGGTGATCCTGGTCTTGCCTCCATGAATGAAGCACTGAAAGAATTCCTGTGAATAATTTTCTCCTCCTTGACTGCATATGAAACGCGTGTCATAATCAATTATCCCGACAATTCGATACCTTCTGTCACGTAGGGCAAATACAACACTTTTTTTACTTCGCCGTGAATGATTTCCTACTCAACCAACTTGGATTTCACAGAGAAATATGCTCCGAGTAAAAATGCCGCTTCTTAGTGGTACTTGGCCCCAAAAGGCTAAAACTTCCAATACCAAATGTTATTAGCGAATACCAAATATGACGATTCGGTGGATTTTTCACTTTCTAGAACAATATTCAAAACTAAAGGTGTGGTTCAAAATAATTCTTATTAATTTGATTTTCAGAGAATTGGCAACAATGGCTGATTCTTATAATCTTAAGGGAATAAACTAATCCAAATTTTATAATCAAGTTAAATAAACTCTATTATATAGATAAAACTGAATACACTTCTTCTAGTAAAAGTTCAATAATATTTAATTTTAACATAGAAACCAATGATTAATTCGGAAATAATTCTGATCGTAAATATTTTGGAGTTCATACATTTAGCTCTATGTATCGTGACTTATGTATTGATCGTCATATTACGTAATATTTCAATGAGCATTGGACATTATTAGGCATCATATTTGATGAAAAAATTTCGCAGTACTTTGGAAAGATAAAACGTAGGTCTCCTAAATGCAATGCCTTGTGTAAGAAAATAACGAGGCAAGAAAGTATCGAATACTATTTAAATATGCGAGAGTTAGGCTCAATGCAGTAGTTGTTTAATTTAAAAAAGGTTACATTTTTAGGCATTATTTTTGTAAAGTAATAATGTGTATGCATTGTTGCAAAATCAGGTAAATACTTGAGTGGCGGGGTGGGATATCGCTCATTGATATCGTTCGTGGATATAACTTTCGTAAAATTTAGTCCACCAATAAATTGTTACAGTATCTGTCAATACGATAGGTATACAGTCCATTAACAGAATATTAATGGATTAATAAAGAGACTTGGAAGGAGGAATTCGAAGTAAGCGTAGGCTAAAAATTAAAAGGAAGTGCTGTCTCAAATTTGTACCTGATTACATGCGCCAATTCATAATTGTTTATTTGACTATACTAATATTTGACTATATTAATATTTGACTATACTAATTATAGTTTTGACATTTTAAATTAATTTCCACATCATTCACCTAACTACCTTTCTGTCTTTGAGTTAGGTATGGGCGAAAATGCTCTTTTTCTTTCTTCAAGCAAAGGACTCCGGAAATTGAGGAAAAGAGTATCGATAAAATATTATACACTGAAATTGTACCTAAATTGTATAAATTATTACCATAGAAAAACATTGAGTTAAAAAACATATTAAGTTTTGAAATAGAATAGTGTAGGAAATAAAATGTGATATTTTAATTTGTGAAACATCGTTAGAATGTAATTTAAGAAACCACAGGCTTTACCCGGATTTCTCGAATTTTTAAACGTTGTATCCCAATGCAAGTATTTTGGTTACTAAAGTACTAATTTAGTGTTTTCTCATCCATTGAAGCCTTACCGTTGCCTCGGAATCCAAGTTGTTGGGATATTTACCATCTCCTTTTCTTAGTGGCAGGTAACGGAATGCCGCTAAAAATAAATGATTTATGTAGATATAGAGAAGTAGTTTTGTTTTAAAATAACTTAAATCAGATAGTTGTAGAATGCTAGGTTACAGTTTCTCCCTATCTCCATTACCACGTGGCAGAAAGAAACAAAAAATTAATTGCTATTGTAACTGATTAAACCGTGTTCCTCAAGTCCAGGGCGCATCCGCTGGAAGTGGTTCATCACTTGCCTATAAGTGGCTCCTGGAATCCAAACAATGAATTGAAAATAAATATCGGATGATCGAATATATTGATGAGATTTAGAGANAATTGCTATTGTAACTGATTAAACCGTTCCTCAAGTCCAGGGCGCATCCGCTGGAAGTGGTTCATCACTTGCCTATAAGTGGCTCCTGGAATCCAAACAATGAATTGAAAATAAATATCGGATGATCGAATATATTGATGAGATTCCCAGGGAGAAACGGACATGAAAAAAGTCTGACGGAACCGGGACACGAACCCGGGTCTCCCAATTGCCGGTCGGTTAGCTCTATCCATTGAGCTATCCCGCCAGAACATTTCTCCATGCCGTTTGGGAGACTTTATAGGTAATGGGCGCGTGAGTTCGTCCGACTAAGCGGCATCGTTCACAACCAAGGCCTCTTCGAGGCAACGACCATACAAAGTGGTGTTAGGAGAACCCCCCCTTAAGGATAACAAACAAGGAAATGGGTTAGATGAATTTAGAGAGCGCATTTACTATATCTTGTGGTGTATCATTGTGGTTTGCATCGCGAATTTCAAATAAAATGAAATACCTGATACATCAATAAGAAATGTTGGCTACCTCTAGTTGCTCTTGGGCATTCTAGAGTGCATCGTCTTTTCTTTTGGTTTCCTCGGATTATATAATTCATTTGTGTAGATGACTTTTAATATTCGTCTCAGCCAAACGAATATTGGAATCCATATGTAATACGTTGAACTCTCCTTCTTAATTTCCCCAATTGAAGAGGCTGTTATCTATCTTCATTTTCCACATCAAATTCCAACGTTCGTTTCTAGGAATAAAATGACTTAATTAACTCCAGCTTCAGACTTCTTTTGCCCATATCTTGCATTCCTCGCTGACTGGTTCTTATGAAAGCTTGTTTTTCTTCGATGTGGATAACTGCGCTGAGTTACATCTTCTTCGCTTTGCAATCACCTAGCAAATTAGTTGCCCGAAAAGAATGTGCGGAATTACGATCGCTTTCGGTTTATTGGATGTCAGGGTTTTTTTTTTGAGGAAGTGGAATATCTGTAAATCGGTCTAAGAAAATATATAGGAAGGTTTTTCTTCATAGAATTTATAATAATATAATAATAATGCGTCTTTTTACGGGCGAGATTAAGACTATTTCTTACA
The DNA here is from genome assembly GCA_000376725.2 of Ladona fulva. NCBI lineage: Eukaryota > Metazoa > Arthropoda > Insecta > Odonata > Libellulidae > Ladona > Ladona fulva. Next base: position 791,503 of record KZ308310.1, read on the forward strand.
TCGAATATAACCCTTGGAATATATCCCAAATTCGGATGGTTGAAATGAATGTGAAAGAAAAAATAGTTTCATAAAAGGACAGAAAATAGCTAACGAAGAATTTCACTTGCTCTTTCATGGAGTGCGAATTTGACGCTGAAACTTTTCTCACCATCAGTTCTTATAGCCTCATTATTCATTACAGTTTCTGCCTCTTTCTACTTAAAAGGTCTAGATCCACAAAATTTCCACGATTATACGCATTATGTATGCTAAAAGTATGGTCCTTAATCCTTCTCTAAGTAAAATCCTTCTCGATTGATAATAATCTCGGCGAATAACGGGTAAAATTATAAATAACATTATTTTTTAATAATTCTTTAAGGAATTTTTCAAATTTGAGAAAATGTTGAGTTATATGTAATATGAGATATTTGTAATTTTGCAAGTCTTTTACTACATGAATGTGCTTTAAGCAACTACTAAGGTGTGGTTATATGCGGAGTATTATGATATAATGTCAAAAACTAATCTATGATTCAACTTTTTGCCACCTCGAATCAAAGTCATTTGCGTCAATTAACATTAGAATTAGAATCCGCTATATTAAATCCACCAAGAACGAAAGCGTGCACATTATCGCCGATTTCATATTATATCCTTCTTGAAAACGAAATGCAGCATTGAGTCGAAGAAAAAGCATATACAAACAATCTGAGGTGCATTATATGGCTATGAAATTACAGAAACAATCATAATGGTATGCGTAATTGACGACGTGCGTAAGCAAGAATCCATGTCAGACCGTTATACAAGTTACGTTACTTGTATCTATCTGACTTTGTCTGTCAGCAGAAAGACGATAGTATGGTGATTTTCTACAATCTTTTGGATTTACGACATCAAAATTGATAGAAGCAACGTTTAGATAACCGTAGTTAACTAATGGATTTCCTTAAGAAGGATACTAGCTATTCAGGCGTTTTAATATAAGGCCGTATTCCATAAGACCGTACTTGGATATTTCCTTGTTTATAGTTGCCAACTATTACAAGAAGATATCTCACCGCTCATACCACATCCGTTTCCTGTTCTGACATGTTTACGAACTACAAACTTCAGTCGGTACCAAGTGAGCAATGAGAAATATTACGCATATTTCAAAAACTTTGAGCGAGAAATAAATAAATTAGAGGAAGTCCAGCACCCCCGAGGTCATCTTTATCCCAAATTTAATGGAATTCGAATGAGGGACAATCCAATAACCGGTATGGAACGTTCCTCTAAAAATTCTACTCATAATTCAGTCTGAAAACATATGTCACGAAGATTGTTGCTGCATGGTTTTCTGATTTCCCGACAGAGTTAAAAATAAAATCGGAACCACTTTAGCTTCCCTACACAGCCATTGTTGCGCTTCTCCGGAGTGACCTTAAACAACGATGCTCAGGATGCTAACAAGAAGATATTTCTGACCCCGAGGTCGCAGGACGTCGTTTTTCAATGGTGTCGCCGTGATTGAGTTCCATCGCTGCGGGGCGCCTTTTTTAAACCGCCTCCGTTGCCGCTTTTCTTTTATTTATTTTGCTTCCCATTCGGGGACCTTAGTAACTCTACTGTGGCGTTCGAATCGAGCGCATTTAAAAGGAATCCAGGCAGTGAACCCTAATTTAGTTGAGTTTAATTTGCATGAAAAGTTTTGCGAGACGTATAATCTTGGGTTCCTTTTCTGAGAGTGGCATCAGTGGAATAAAGTTTCCTCGTACTCCCACAGATAGTTGTTTTGCTTTTTTTTCTTAGTGGGAAGTTTTATCTGAGTGAGTTTTCTTTTTGGCTTCGGTGTTATTTTCGCTCCAGAGTGGCCTGGCTAATCGATGTAATTAGGTGTCCTTAGAATTCCAAGAACCAATTTCATGTGCAGAATTTTCAAATTGAATATTGACGGCCGAATGGGAAGATTGGATCTTCTCTGAAATAATCCTTTTTATCTCCGTTAGTTGACAATGTTTGATCCAAATACTGTACATGCTTGTTTGTGTGGGATTTGAAGCTCAGTTGCGATTTTTTAAGTTTAGAAGCTCTTCTGTCTCAAATTTCGATTTATGTTTGTTATGATACAAATATGTACGACAGGAGATACTTTTTCAAGTTTCTACATAAAATGCTTTTATTAACGAAGTATGTTGCGACTAAAAACAACAGCAACCGACTTCCTTCATTTTTCTTACATTTTGATAGCCATATGATGTTGGTTTCCTAGTGAACTTATGTCATTATATTAAAAATGTTATGTGATTAAAAATATTTACGAAATCAGTTTCATTCCTCTTCTTTTGTAGGTGAAATCCGCTCTAGGTGGCATTCATCTTTATATGGGAAATTTTTTGTTTTTATTTTACATTTTTCGTATCATCAATTACGTTTAAACCACATTAAAATATCTTAATTATCAACTACGTTTAAAAAACATTAAGAAATCTTAATTCAAGCACCAGTAATGTTAGGCAAAGCGATCTATCGGTTGATGATGGTCGATCCTGAAGAATATCAAATTAGTCATGACTGCTCGCCGAGAACCTTCATGACTACCTAAAGTGTTGAAATACTTAAAACATTTATCTCCATGATTTATTTATTTAATTCATACTTTTTAATTTGGCCTCCTAGCCAGGTCATAACGCTCGATAATAAATTATGAATGATGAATTAAATTAAAACAAGATTCAAAAATTTGATTATAAGCTGCTTTTGTCGCATTACATCCTCATCTAGTCGATCTGATTCTAACTCTGTAGAGCAATAATATGTCGAAATATGTTACCACCTGTTATAGGCGATGACGTAGTAGACCTGACGTCAATAGCTCAGTCTTTTATCAGCTAAACTGTAATAGGGGGTAAAATGGAGTAGAATGTTTGTTCTTTAGTGTTTTGTGTTGTGGTGGCTGATTTTCATTCCTTTTTCTCGTCCGATGGTGAACATCCTCTACGTAGGAGAGAGCGCAGTATTTTAGAGGGCACGTGAACCGGAGTTGCGGGAGGTGGGCGGTTTGTGATATTGGAGACCGTTGGGCATTTTGCCCGCGTGCTTTTCAGTGTCCTCGTAAACCTAGGGCTTAGGAATTCACGACGCGATTTACACATCGAGGAGATGGAGTAGCAGAAACGAATGAAAAAATCTCTCCTTTGCCATATACTGTTAGATTACGAAGGACTTTCCCTTGAATATCTCCAACATTGCGAAAGATCGGAACGAAGATTAGAGGCAAAAATGTCGCGAAGGAATTATTCACAGCGCTGTAGTGAAATATGTTTCGATTAGGGAAAATTCCTGCTTGGGAGTTTTATTTCCCTCAGATAATCTATCCAAAGGAATTCTTCGATACGGTTCTGGGATATACTTTACCTTGCTTTAAATCACGGACGCACACCAAAAAATCATACCTATCTTCATCGACGGATTATTTTTGTCATCTTAAAAGGATGAAATTATAAGTAAAATTGTCATTTTAGTGTTTTTTCATAATTTTATATATAATTATTTACGTTGTCTTTTATTACTCATAGTTTCTCTTAAGAAAACTAAGAACAGTACGAAGTTTGCATTGGATCATTCACTATTTACAGGTATAACAAAATAGAACACAGTTCTACTAAGAAAGAGGCAAAGAACATGGAAATAAGTTAAAAAATATGTATAATTATCTCGAATTAGAATTAAAATATCAATTTAATATATTGATATTAAATAAAAATTGTTTCCCGAGAGCATTCGCAACATTTTCTATCGTATTTGGTTTAAACTCAGTTTGAACTAATTTACCGAGATTATTATTCATTATGGTTCGGAAGAGAAAAAAAAGCTAACATCGCTATAGTTTCCTTACTTATGTCCGAGTTATTACAAGAAAATCGACCGATTTTAAAACTTCGCTACTTTATTTTTTAAGAATAAATTGTCATTTGAAGTCTCTATGTCTGGATATTCTTATTGTATCGTCATTGCAAACAAATTTGAAAGAGGCAATATAGAAAAGTTATTTTCATCAATACTGAAGAAGATAACGTTTTTCTATAGAAAGTCCGCAATGTGGGATATCTAGATGATCTTAGTTCCAAAAAATATTTTTGGAAAGCTTCAGTTTCGATAAATTCATGATAAGCTCTATAGAATATTGAGGTATGTGAATACAGAGATATTATTACCCAGTTTCTGCTACCTCAATTACCATATTCCATATTCTTAAAAAATACAAATGTCCCCTAAATTCTAGGAGTGGCTTAGGATCCATTGGATATAATTTTGAAGAACTAAAAGATGAGTGTTGCAAGACTAATTTTTTATTTTTGTACTAATGGATTGAGCAAAATCTTGAAAAGATATTGCAACATCAATCAAATACCTTCCTTCAATTATATGCTATATCTGTTCCTGTAGAAATGGTATGAATCCAGGTCTGAAATATTTAGAATATATCCTATTAGGTCATTTAAACATTCTTATCAGCGGAAACCTACTATAATCGACTTACCATTTCCTGAACTATTTTTTCTATTTTTTTCTGATAGGTTTTAATATATTTATTATGATACATATTAATTATAACTTGGGGCTTTGAGATTTGTATGAAAATAAATGTGTTTTCAAATAAATTGATTTTTTTTCCATTATAAGAAAAAATATAATTTGCATGTGTCCGGAAATGTGCGAAAAATATTTATTAATTATACTTTTCATAGAATGTATAACTTACTCTATTTTTCTTATATGAGAGATGATCTCTTCAAATTGAATTTGTAGAAAAAATTTAGTTTTCAGTCGATTTTCATTCTTAAAATCTTAGTACTTAAATTAAAAATATTTTCTGTGAAGGAAAGTTATACAATGATGCTGACTCGAAACAAATCTCTGAAATTAAACTGCAATATTCTGGTCAATTATTTTATATGCATATTCTAATATATACATTGTGTACCTCAAAATACTTTTATGAGTTTTTTCATAAGGATATGACTAATAGAATATTTATGATTTCTAAGAAAGTTTCCCACGAGTAAGTTAATTTTAGAATTCAAAAATAAATTTCGATTTCAAACGCATTCTCCATTATTTTTCCCTGCTTCTTATTTCACATTTTTTTGCTTCTCGCTCGTCTCTTGGATCTTGGCTCCGGTTTTCTTTTCCTTTTTGAACCTAAGGTCTTTAATACATCCGTTTATATCCTCAAGTCGATAGCGAAAGTTTCATGTTTCCAAGGCAATGACTGATATGTAGACGTGTTTCTGTCATAAAAACACATTCATCACAAGAAACCGGAGTTAATCATTTCTCCTCTTTTTATTTATTTGTAGTATGGTAAACTAGTAATGTATGACAGGAGATATTCCCTATTCTATCTTTGTTTCAACCCATACACGCAATGTAAGACATTGAACGTAATATCTAAAGCATAATTTAAGATTGTTACTCGTATATATACAGTGTTTTGAGCTTATTGTCACTTCAGCTGTGATGTAGCTAGTTAATTTTTGCATAAGAAATTCTTCAGAGATTCGGGAGTTTGAAATCATTTTCGAGAAAGAATTCTCGTTGATAAGGAAATGATATGCTATTAGTCAGTAGCTGCAAAACTTATTTATTATATTTCATGGATAAAAATGGATAATCTTACAGTCACACACCCTACGCTTTGAGGAGCATCTACCAAAAATATGAATATCTAGCTCGGTTAAAAATGTATCCAACCTTTTAAGAATTATTCCAGCTCTCCTTCTTTAAACCTTTTATATTTTTATTCCCATTTATGCTATCAGCAATCGCACTAAAATTATAGCAATCAAGTTTTTCATTATTTTTCAGTTACTAAAAGAAATTATCTTCATAAGCTACTGGCGGCTCTCAAATGACATCAATCTTCCATATTTTCATGGGTTGCCCTCAGTTCTTCCTCTTGGCATCTCGTCTCCTACCATTTGCACCTTACCAGTCACTTACATTACCACTTCACTTCGCATACTTATCCTCACTTATTCAACTTATATAGTTCTAATTCGAGTCTCCTGCATATTATACAGTCAATTATAAAATTTAGTTTCTTGCATTCTTTAATATTTTGACTGGTATATTTTTCTCTTTTTATTTTGATCGTTTCATTTGTATCTCAATTCGCATTATTTTTCATTCAGGGGGAAGCGATCGGTGGAGGAGGGGATACCCACGTCTTTATTTGAGTAGTATCTATACTTAATACTCCCTAACCTAACTTATAACCCACAGTAAACAAATGAATGATAAACTGGAGCAGTAAAGTTCTTTAATTATTATGTGTTTAAATCCTTCTATGAAGGATTTAAGAATTACAGATAAAGCAGAAAAATACAATTAGAGCTGGTGAAAGTGGACTTTCAGAGTCTGTTTTGCAGACGAGTTTAAGTTTTTCTTTGAATATACTTTCTTCTCGTAAAACTAAACATAGGGTGGCAATTTCGGCTTTCCAGGCGGACGACATTCAACCAAGCACCATCCCTGAATACAATACAATATATACAAAATTAGAAATATACTACAATACTTATACAAGGTTGAATAAGAAAGAAGAAAATAGGGGATAAGTTATCGTTAGTTGACTTTTGACGATCAAGTAAATGGATGGGATGAAAACCATTGAGGTCAGGCGGGCGAGGAACACAGTTACCAAAGTCTCCCGATCAGAGTATCTCTACCACTGGAATTGGAAGATATTATACAATTTTTGTCATCAAGTAAAATATGGTTTGCTCGACTACTAGTCCGTCAAATGTTTAGAAATGGCTGGTTTTACTGAATAGAATAGAACGATTGAAAGAGGGATTTTTAGGCGTGGGACGGACCAGAGTGCGTTTTTATTGAAAAGAGAATATTCCTCGAACAAAAGACCGATTAAACAATAACAGTGGCTGTAAAGTCACTTAATTTATGTATTATAGCAATAATTAGTGTATCATAGCGCCATCTCCTTGGGATTTTCTTTTATAAAGACTAAGAAGTTATGAGTTGCTTACAATTTACGACCGAATCCAAAATTAGGGAATACGTAGTTAATGTCTGAACCGGTGCTTTGATTAAGACTTTCAACGTGGAACTTCTAAATTGGCAATCGAGGAAATTGCCCCGATCCTTCTGTAAAGCAAGTAATTTGCCAAGTGTATAACGAGAGGCACAAATAAGTACTAATTGCAAAGTAGGTATGTCAACGATTACTTTACAGCTATTCGATTTTTCTTGACAAAAACGCATTTCATCAATTAATTGGAGGGAATTGAGGCAATAATTCAAGTTTTTTTTTAGTTGACTATATAAGGAGCTTTTCAAAAACCTTCCCTTCTTAGCAATTTTTCATATCCAGAGTAATTTATATTTTCATGCTTTCGAAGATGCTTGTAGCGTTTTATCATATTAACAGTTGCACATGCAAAAAATATGCTTAATTCTCCCTTATGCATTCTTCCTTTCGTATCTTTAATTGGTTATTACTCCACAAAATCACACTTGATAAGGCGTCTACCTCCTAGCTTTACTTTAAGTTACTTTTTAGTCTTTTACTTGTCTTCTCTTGACAGCAGTATCATTACGTTTATTCATAAATACTAATAAAGCACCACTAAATGTTCTATGATACAGCACTATGTGTCACTCTTGCTTTTTATGGATTCACCACTCACCATAATGCACTTTGTCTTCTCTTTGGATATATTCATCCTCTTTTATTTTTAAAGAAATACCTCTTCCTTAAGATTATTTTTCGCTTGAAGTCACACATTATTAAATAATTCCTCCTTCAATTTTTCATCACTCATTACCTCGTGTTTTCGTCAACGTATTGATGCTTTTAGCCGAGGATTCAAGTAACCAAAGCGACGGGGGGGCGCAATCGGAAAATCCCGTATTTCCCGTTCTTTCCGGTCCGGGAACCACTTTCCGTCGTTTCCCAAAAGGGCACTCGGTGTGCCTTCCTCAGATAGGGCGGTGACCTCGGCTCCACTTCTCACATTACGAAGAAATACCTCTTCAAATCCTCAGACAAGGAGTGATAATCGTTTATCTTTTCAATAAATGATCTCCCTTTCCTTAAGATGTCGGAACATAATCTTTGTTGGTACTAAAAGACTTGTGGATCCTAACGCAATTTATGTGACTTACATATATTTATCCCTTCGCAAGGCATTTGTCAAAAAAATTTGGTTCTAAGAAATTATGTAGGCAATCATAGCATTTTCTTTATGTCCACTGTCATGCGTTCATTATCAACGCTGATAGGAGGAAATCCAATATTGCAGCTTGTGAAGGAAAACCTAGTCTAGATATCGTTTAGTACCCGTTCACTGACATAATATTTTCACTCAGCTGTTTTTCAAATTTATTCATTTTAGTTTATAGGCTAGTTTATGCATTTAGAATTGTTAGAAACTCCTTCAACTCAGTATGCTAGGAAACCAAAGAAGTTTATGAAGGTAAAGCTTACGTTTCCCTTTCCAATACCGTTTGCACGTACAACCGAATTCTTACGCTTACGCAACGCCGTAGCGTATGATTAATGATTTATTTTCTTGTTTAGGAAGGAAGTCCCTCATTTAATCGGAGATACATTAATACTTATTTTGCATAAGTTCCGCGGTATCTTTAGGATAAGGATAAAGTTGCTTTCGCTCAGTAACGTTCATATAAGGTTAACCTTGAAGGAAGCAAATTCTTGATGTTAAGGAAATTACTCTGTTCTCTATTTCCGTCTGTTACTACCCCTATCAGGTCATCTTGGGAACTCGTATCTGATTTATATTGTGAAATTTGGTTATATATATGATGTAAAATCATATGCAAACCGAGCGATCGGTAATAAATATGCAAAATTTAAAAATCAAAATATGCATTTGTAACCTCAAATGACGTAAGTTTCAGGAGGAAATGAAAGTTTGGATTGTATATATCGCCACCGTTCATTTAAGTGTCATTCTTTCTACTTTCGAAATGAAAGTAATCAAAAATTGGTCACCGCTTAACTTTAAGATGACCAATAATGTAACAGTATCTTCAAATACTTTCTGATCTTCAACAATCAGGGGCTTGCTCATAAAATAATAAATCCGTAGAACCAGTCATATAAATGATTCTCCGACTACTCAAGATGAAAAACCTCATTGAACTGTTGCATCTCAGATGTTTCTGCCGTTTGGTATAAAAGGTGGACAAAAGTTTATTCTTCTACACGTTATAAACCAGTGAAGACGAATTTTAATAGGCTGTAAAACATTAACCATTTAATTTAACTTCTGTGATAATTTGGTACATGTAATAAAGACCCTCGGGGGTAATTAATAAGATTAAATATTTTAAACCATTTTTAAAACATAAATCTTGTTATTCATAGGAAGGAAATATAAACCCTAAGTCACCGCTAAGATTTCAAATCCTATAACGAGAGAATTTCAGAAGTTCTAAGTTAGTGATACTAGATAAATAACAGATCCGCTATATATACTTGGATAGCCAACGTATTCTAATATTTTATTCCAAGATTTTTTTGCTATTGGAGTTGGTCTCCCCAAAATAATATGGCTTAGTTCACGGAGCGTATGAAATAACGAATTGTTTTCTTCGACTAAAATAGTCCTCAATTTAGTCAGTAATTTTACATTCGTATAATTATGTTAGCACAAGTATTTTTAGATAAATTCCATCAAACGCTTAGATATATAGTTACAATGATATAAATTGTGAGTGTCTTACTTTTGTCTTGGATTACCGAAGTAGATTTAGATTGAAGTTTTTCACTAAGCTAAGCTATTATCTGAAGTTTAAACTCAGGAGTATATTTTTTAGGGGATAATTTAAAGCGAAAATGAACGAAACAGCACTTTCTGGAACTCATCTCCTCTAGAATCTCCGTTAATTTGACTGAGTAGTAAATAATACCGAATATAGAGGCAAATAAGTGCTATACTCACTTGAAACCTGCAGTACGATATATTATGATCCTCTTTTTCTTCTTCTTAAAAAATGTTCGGATCGGTGATCTTCTCGGCTAATTATTGCAAAATTCACTAAAATAGACGGCCATTTTGTTTATCCTTCCGTCAGCCTTTAGCTCCACCAGTCCAAAGCGACCGAAGCAATTTCTTCCACCCATAATATCAGTAATGGGTTATTACTGAGAAGGAAGGTCGATGGGCGGGGTCTATTTCTTTTGGTCTTCATAACAATCAAAGAGAGGTTCCTCCACTTCCATTGGCCGACATAAAAGGACTGAAAAGAATCGTTCGGGCTCTTATGTGCATTTCTCTGTTTTCCACTTTAATCTTCTCCAAGGTATTATTTGCCCCTCCTCCTGTCACGGAGAACTCCGGTTTTGTTGTACGCCTGAAGAGAAAGAGGCTAACCCAAAGAAATTTATGCATCGGAGGATCTTTATTCTAATTAAGAAAAGCTGACTCTCAGGTACGGAAGCTTTCATATTTCTAGGAATCAAATATATACACTGAGCTAATCTGTTCCTTAGCAAATAGTCACTTAAGATGAAAATATTAATTCAGAAGACCTTCTTGTAACTCGTATTTACTACCTCACTTGTGTCGTGATATGCATTATAAAGGAATATGAAAAAGAAGAGGACGTAGTACTTTTTCCTCAGATTTTTCTAATGTTTCTCTTACAAGCAATCATAATCCATAATTTAAGTAATTTATATTTATTCAGAAATTCGGTAGTTTTTATTTTAAATTGAAATTTAAAAATAGAAAGTGAATGAAATAAAAGAACCTTCAAATAAAATTACCAAAACGATGTATGAAGAGAATATGAATTATTCTAAAGAAAAAGACAGGAGAGCGATAGGCTGGAGAAATGCTGATCGAATGTAGTGATTCCCAAGGAGAAACGGACATGAAAAAAGTCTGACGGAACTGGGACTCGAACCCAGGTCTCCAAATTTGGTTCAACCCAAAAGAACCTTTTTTTTTCGTGTCCGTTTCCCCGTGGGAATTTTGCTAGGTGCACGCCTTACCGTGCCAAGTTACCAAAACCCTTTTCCTCGTATGTAGTGAACTAAATATTGAAGAGATGTGTATAGCTGCAAGAACGATAGATAGCATGCGATATGAATGTTTGTTTAAAGAGAACGATATATGAAAAGATAGAAAAGTAAGGACACATGTGAATGAACGGGGAAAATTGCGTGCTTATCCTGAAAGTAAATAACTTGAATGATACGAACGCATGTATTACATTCAACGGTAGATCACTTCTTCCTTCACGAGTAATTATGCTTGATAAATCTTTTCTATATTTGAGTATTCGCATTTGTGCCGTATTTATAATATTATGGTAATAATAATTGCTTTTAGCTTTAGGGTATATGCTGATTAACCGAAGCGAATCTTGGAAAAATGTAAAAAAGCAATGGAAATATCATCTTATATAACAGAAAGATTCTTTGAATTATTTATTAAGAGCCAACTATTGACGCAATACATTTGAAGGAAAAAAAATCTATTATGCTATTTTGATTGTTTGATTTGATTTGTGATGCAATTATTGCATTGTTGATTGCAATGTGATTATATTATTGAATTTATCTCAGATTTTGAGCATTTCAGGAGTTACTTCACTTACCTCTATCAAAAGGTCTTTTTTAGTCTTATTTATACAGCTTATTAATACAATTAAAAATGGATGTTATTTAGAACAACTGAATAAGGAATGCAGATGTATTATATATCTTATAAAATATTCTTATGAAATGAGAAAAGTAGTTGTAAGTTTAGAAAATATCGCTTTTGCCTGAAAATTTTAAGTAATTCAGTGATATTTTGAGGAATCACAATAGCAACCGATTTCCAATTGCGTTTGCAGAAGACACTAAGTACAAAGGATGATCAACCACTAAAAGATTTTCAAGATATTATGAAATAATAAAAAAGGAATTCCAACTAGTCACGCCCGAGAAGGTATCACATTTTCAGAATTGAATTGTTATATTTTTCATCTAATATGCATATCAATATCAATATTTTTTGGACGGTCATCTTATTTCAATCTGTTGGTGTTCTTAGAAATTATTATATCTGCTTTGGAACTCACGATCTTTCTAATATTATGTATCTCATTTCTGTTGTTAACAAAGTCAACAGTGAGCTGAGCCGATGAATGGAAAATGTAAATATTAGGCTATAGTTTACGCTGAATCCATCCATGATCGTTTCAATTGCGAAAAGGTGTTCATTCTAGTACATGTACATATTAAGTACACATCTTAATATTATTCATTCAATGCGCTACTGATAGCTGTAGCGGAAGAGGTGTCAGAAGAATATTTTCAAGATTTTACATTATGTTCAATATCGGGTCAATTGCAGTGAGCCTTTTACGACAAATAACCGCCATGAATAAAAATAACATAGTCCAAAGTCAATAGCTTTGTCTCTCATTGGATCGCGAATGGAATAACTACTTATGAAGAAATCTTTAGCGGTTAGAAGGGAAATTTGAAACAAATTTAATGATGCGGATGTTATGGTATAATATCAATCAAAGCAATTACTACATAAAAGGGTGTGGTGCTAATTTATATATTCATTTAATAACTGAATTTAAGTTGTCACCTATACTATCAAGCTCCTAAGGATGCCATAATATTATTCAAGTGTCAAAAAATAATGGGAGTTATACACAGTTATAAACCTGATTATTTCTTGAGTATAAGTTATGTTAAGTCCATATGAGTAATTCAGTATTTATGTAATTATTATATGAAACTGAGAATATGGATAGCTTCGAGAATGGGGTTCATAGGAGAAGGTAATGGTAATCAACAACTGGCTTATGAATTTCTTTTACGCATAGTATTTTGCCTCCTCTCCGGCCTATTTCCTACGGGTGAATTCGTTGCTCGGCCGTCAAACATTTCTTGTTCCGCTCTCGATTCTTGAAAAATAACTACTCTTTAATGATCTGCCTCCCGTGAAAAAATTGAACTCATGTATTCGATTCAATTTCGAACATGCAATTGGAGAAACTTCCATTCTTTCCGAAACATCATAAATGGTCCACTTCCTTATCGCAAAGATCCGGGAAAAGTCTCATTTTGCTGCCATTCACTCAAAGCCGTCTGTTTTCGCAGATGCTCTTTGACCCACGCCTCCAATTCCACAAAAACAATGGCTTACATTCCACGGGACGATGAGTCCTGCAGTCATTTTCTGAATGTTCGGGCGCCAGTTAACTGCAGCGAGGAGACCACATCCACGGGAAGATAATTTGTTCCCTCGATATCCGCCACGACCATCTGCCCATGTTCATCTGTCCCACACTCCAAAAATCACTCCACTTTGTTCCAGATGCATCTTTTCTGTCAGTAAGCCCAGGTTTTATTGAATTCAAGCTTGTATTAACACGTTCACTGAGGATACCTCCATTTTCAATGTATTTATCACTCCAACGGTGGAGTGATACGCAGTGAACGTATTAATTGAAATACGGCTCCAAATTTTCTCTTAAGATCGAACTCTACCTAAGATACATTTTGTTTCTTTCTACCTCAAAGAGAATATTTAGAAAAAGAAGAAATTCAACGAAAACTACTTAAGTATTTTATATATAAACATTTAAATAACTATGCATTACTTAAGTAATGCATAAGTTAAGTTTAAGTTGACTTTAAGTTGCCGGGGGTTTCTTGGCAGTTCGGGCTACAAGAGAGTTTTATTACGTGATACTACTCCTAATACTCCAGGTTAAGTAATTCTCTGCTGTGCCAGTTGTCTTCAGTTATGGGTTGGATAAACCACTTGTAGGTGTGTGCTCTTTAATATCTGTATTTAAAGTCATCCAGTTTCTGGCAGGTCGCTACTAACATCAATTGCCTTATAATGATACTAAACATCTCTTGGATTGAATCAAGTTTTTTCAGTCTCAGTATGAATATGATGAGAATAATATTTGGAAGAAAAATTTAGCATTAAGTTGATGGCTCGGCTGCCAATAGGAAAAATATTCAGTCATAGATTCATGGTATTAAATTTTAATGCTTTCGTGCTTCAGGATCAGATTTTCTTTAATTTTTTTCTTTATAAAAAATCATAGCCAATTATAACACTTTTTGATGAATTTGAATAAGTACCGAATAACAAGTTGAAGCTACTTTTTACGCGTAGGTATATAACATAAATAGTAATCATCACGGTGAAATTGATACATTATTATTAATTCTTTATACTTGAATTATATTTTCATAGACCTAAAGATTAAAATTAGAGCAATTTCTTTGTAGAATTGTATTATTTAACTGTATTATTTCGGTAGCGAAAATCGCTTTTGTTGAAGGTTTTCGTTTATTAAAATATCAGCCATTCTACTGATAAAATGGCAGAAATTTTAATTTTTTATGTTGATACATCTATCATCCTCCGCAATTACATGACAACGCTAGGCGTTCATGGGTTTAATTAAAATCTGCAGCTACTTAAAACTATTTTCTTGGATTAAGCAATTATCGATCTCAAATATTGCCCGATATACCCTTAAAAGTCGCAAGTAGAATTGACGGAATTCAGAAAATTTCCCTCTCCACTGAGCCAATGAGCGTGATGCAAATTCTTCCAATGATTCGATTGGGATACGCCGACCCAAAAGGGTGGAAATCCTCCTTTGCTTGTCCTCCGAAAAAATCCTCCCCTAAGAAATAATGCTCGGGGTGCTTAACGCACAGAATAAAGAGGGGCTGTTTACCTTCTCCTCCTCCGCCAAAGCCTCTTCTCACCGCCTTTTCCTCCCCTCCCATTCACTTACACGCAAACACAAAACCCGTATATAATGATACTTGTCCTCCAGGGTTGACACGCAAAGCCTCAAAAAAACGCCGGAAGCCGATTGGTCGAACGGAATAAGAGGAGGGCGGTGAAGAGGAGGAGAGTTGTGCCGATGGAGTGGGAAAAAGAGAGAGATGAGGAGGGAGAGAGGAGCTCTCGGCGGAGAGATGCGAAGATGGGAGGTGGAGTGTACTGTTTGAATCTCCAGATGGAGGGAAAATGGGGGTAAAGCCTCCGGGGACGGGAGAAGATGAAGGGAAAGGGAGGGTTTGGGAGTGATCGGGAAGATGCTAAAGGTGGTGGGAATCATATGGAAAAAGGGAAGGGAGAATGGGATAGGGAGAGACTTCAGCATTACAAAATAATACCCGCACCATAAGAGAGGCCGCCGAGATGGAATGGGACAAGAGAGAGGGAGGAGCGGAAGAAAAAATGGTATTATTTTTCCTCGCGTATTTTTTTCCTTTTTTCGATTCTTTTTCGGTTAATAATAAGAGGAGGGATGAAAATGTTGGGGGGAAAAGAGGAAAAAACGGATGGACGGGACGTTTCGGGACGCCATCTTGGATTTCGGCCTCCATGTTGCCCCCGTGTAGCACCTCCGAAAAATGGACGGCTTCACCGGTTACACTGTTTTTTTTCCTTGGCGCAGGCCTTGTCAATTTTTTCTACGAAATGTTCCCGTCATGGCGGCGGCGACAATTGAAGGTTCTCTCCTGGATTTTCTTTGTGACTCCCGCATCATTTCTGTGCGGTGCATTTTACTTTCCACCGAGACAAAGGTTTTCACGGCTGACAAACGGGGAGAGAGGTGATTGAAGAAAACTAAGTGCGCTTGGTGACATGTAATCATCTTCAAATTCTCACTCTGGGTTCCTTGTAGTCCAGTTGCGGAGTTAACACTACAATCATTCTACGTAGTCCGATCTAGTCTGAAAATTGTGCGACACAACCGGTGAGGAGTTGTCAAAGTGTTACGTCATTGAATTTTCAAAGATAAATTTCTCTAGATCCCTTAGAAGAACCGCATCTAATTCTTATTTTTGCGAGTGCGTTCATGGAGGATTTTCGGGATATTTTGGTGTAGCCCTGAGCCTTATGTCTACGAGAATTTAATATATGAATAATAACATCTTTAATTCGGTGAAACCATAATATTTATCCTCTAATCCTCATGCGCATTGATCAGTAAGTTCCTTCACAACCAGATGTTACGGGGAATGTCTCTACTTTCCATTAATATATGAAAGAATAGATGACTGGGTCCAGGTCAGTGTAGCGTTTAGTTCGTCTTAATTTATTAGAAACGGTTCCAAGTTCGATCCCTTAGGGAACTCAATTTACTCAGAAATGGTTTGAATCCGCAAGGAATACGGTCGTAATATTAGATCCAAAACAGAATTTCATCATCATCACCATGATCAGCAGCCTACTGCATGAATTATGCGAGTAAGGCTAAGTGAACTATATTTGAAAGTGTACATGATTTAAGAATAAGAGGATTTCGTTTGTGATAAGCTATATAATTCAAAATCAACCAATATATGGTTTTCTTTGCAAATCACACATTTTTATTTCATTACATATGTTTCTTCTTAAAAAATATACTCAGTTGGTGGTAGATACCAACTCGTCTCCTTTGAACACAGGTATATAAATAAGATTCGACTTTCGGTCTCCATCTCAATGATAATCATGTGGTTCACGAGGACATCGAATATCTGAGTTTCCCTCCTTAATGGAGCGAGAACTCTTAAATTGTAGAATACAATTTTAATAATTCTTAGAGAATCATTATCAATCAAGTTATCAATCTTTTCAATCGTCATCTCATTTGATTTATTGATTCATTCTTGCGTATTATTATCTATATTAAAAATAAGAAATGTGTTGTTAAATTAAGAAAATTCTTATTATTAAGCTTGCATTCGGGCATCATGAGTTTCCATGTATTCGGTATAAGAATACCGAATGATATTTTATGTTTGATTCTCTATTGAAGCAACCTTCGAAATGAATTTTTCGTTTTTGTAGCCTGCCAAGTTAAATTTCTCATCCAGCACAACGACTTTCGAAGATGATCTGATTCTTCAACCACTTTTTTCAGAGGGACTAGATGTAAAAATTTAAACGCCGTATATGTTGATGAGATTCCAAATGTATGACTTTCCTCGAGTTTCCTCGAAGTTCTTCGATTGATCTTTTTGTGCCCTTTTATGTCCTAAAGAACTCAGACATATAAAAGATTATCTTTACTTCTTTAAATTTCAAATTTAGCAAGAGTAGATATGAAGAAAGACAAGTAAGTTCAGCACTAGATTAATTGTGTAACTTCAAATTGTGAATATATCAGAACGCTAAAGGGTATGCCGCTAATATTTACAGCAGGAGCAAAACGACACCAAGAAATTGCCGAAGGCACCGACAGTCGCTGAATTGAGCCGATTTCCTGAAAGAAAATGTGAAAATTATGTAAATAGAGCACTCAAAAAATACATAAGGAATTAAAAAAGTCATTGAGTCGTAACTTACCAGTAACCGATACGGAGGAAATTAAAAATGATGGAGATTTATAAAGCGAGGAAAAACTACTAAAAGTAGATGCTATTACCGGCGTCTGGTACTAAATATAACCTCGAAAAAATGGAGCGGCTTATTTGGAAGCTATACGTGACATCTGTTTTCATTCATACTTGGAAGAGAGGGTAATCGAGTGATCAATTGGTATTTGGATAAAAATATCCATTGTTTTCAACATACACTTCCATGAGCATCAGATGAATGCTTCGCATACTAAAGATATATTACATTATTTTTATCAGATGTATAATACCAACCTTACTAGATTTCAGTAAGTGAAAGAACCTAATAAGATAGCAGAACAATAATGATGATATGAAAAGGAAGGAATCGGTATATTTCTGTTATAAAAGTGCAAGAAGGGACATCAGAAAAGAAGCAGTGAGGATTCTTTTAAGATATCAGTGCTATTATTGTTGAAAAACTCGAAAGAAAAAGTACAGCAATTTACGGAAATGTCTTCCTGATGAAGGGCGTTCATCATATGCTTGTGATTGAGGAAACTCAAAAATATTGCGGAAGAGGTTGAATTTTTAAGGAAAAGTGCCTGGGACAAAAACGGAGATAAAAGCCGTACTCTGGAAAGATGACCATAGGAAAGAATAAGGAGTAAACTCTCAAACAAACGGTTTCTTTAAAGTCATAACTTTCATTCCTCGACGTCTTTGGGGACTATCTAACGAATGTTTAGTTTACCATAAAACGTTTACTTATTTTACTTCTCTAGCTATGCCTGCTCCATTCCACGAATTCCCGCTGCAGTCTATCAATTTCAACGCTAGTTCTATTAAAATTACATTATTTCCTTCTTTAACGAGAGCTAGATTGTGACCCATAGGTTTATAACCTCTCCTTATTTCTTTGGCAGTTCTACGACTACGATTATCAGGTTATATTAACTAGATTTTTGGCTTGTATGCTTCACAGTCAAGTTCAAGTCAAGTTTTCGTGATTTCTGGTTTTTATGGCTAGTTCTATATAAATATTTATTAAAAAAACGAAAATGGGTAAGGATGACTTTGCGCAAGATGGTGCGCACCCAGGAAAAATCCCAAGGAAGAATTGGCTGAAAAGTATCCCGAATGGATTACAGAAATGTTCTGCTGGGATAGATCAACAGACAGAGCACCCGACCGGCAATTGGGAGACCCGGGTACGATTCCCGGTCCCGTCAGACTTTTTTCTAGCCAATTCTTCCTTGGGATAAATATTTATTGTTATTAGGTACATCTCCATTTTAGAGCATGTCATAGGAAAAACCAGATTCCAAAATTTTCGGCAAGGAGCCAGTATAGGGATGTATGCTAGTCACTAAACTTATAAATAAAGTAAAAAGTTTGTAAATGTGTACGTGCGAATAATCACCTAAATTTCGAGAAACAGATGTCGTACTACTTTTAAACTTTGGAGATTGTTAAATCTCTTCCCCAGACAGATAAATTCTACTTTTTATTTACTTAAAGCGGTTAAGGCGATTGTTGAATCCAAGCTCATGCATTTCTCCATAAGAATACACGGGGAAATTCGGCCCATTTTGGCTCATTTAAAAGCAATGACAAGAATTAATGATAAACTATACAAAGAAATAAAATCGATGGTAGCAGGCTTTACTGTGTGGAAATCCATAACACTAGGATTATAAGAAACATTTTTTGTTTACTAAGAAAAATCGCTGGGCTAAGTGAACGACCATTAGAAGTTTTTTAATCAACTCGATCTTGCATATTACTACCGGGAGAGTTATTACACGCTTTTCCATGATCAAAAGGCGTAAAATAGACATTCATTAGAGCAAGGACAAAAAATAAAATTTTGGGTGTTTTATGGAAATATTTAGCATACCATTAAGTGCACAATGAACATTTCGTTATGTGATCAATGCTATGATTACCTAGGATTTATATGTATTCTTTTTGATAACTTCGTTTGGTCAATCTATGTCCTTGCTTTCTATTTTCAATTTAAATACTTTAATTGCATATTCCAATTACATATTAAAATAAGAACGTTTTTCAGTGTATTTCCACAAATGATTAAGCGATAAAATACGTCGATTAAATAGTTATTGTTCCATATCATTAGTTACATTAACTATCTAATGTTTTCGTGGTAGTACAGTAAGTCGTAGTTAGTATTCTATTTAACCATATCTATTCCCCCGTTGTGGATCATCGGGAAGTTCGTTTAGTAATCTTATATATGTATAAATCTATCTTATCCGAGAAATGTAGGGGTATTTTTATGAAATTTCGATTTTATTCTTAAATAGTAAAATAATTGCCAAATGATTCCAGGAATACTGTTCACGGGCCAAAATTCTCTTCGTCATATTTGTTTATTTATTTATAATTGCGTTGCCATATGACCATCTGGCCAGGTGGCGACGCATTTAGTGAGAGGTTCAATGTTTCTCGAATTTACATCAGTATCTGCAACCCTGAAAGCCGTACTTTAGCCCAAAGTTTAAGAAAACGACTCGAGCATTGGCCATTCCATGTCAAGTGGACCAACGGTCCCCACTCGACCATCACCGATTTCAATGAAATTTTGTGTGAACATAACTTCATATCTTCTATGAACATTTCCCAAGTTTTACATCCATCGATGAAATATTTGCTGAGATATAGTCATTTGTTTGACCCCCTACCGCAGCCTTCTACTGTTAGACATCGATTTTTAGCAAGTTTGAGACACGTTATCTCACGCAGTATTCCGTTGAGCAAAACAAAACTTGGTATTCTTATACAACCTATGTTGCTCTATTATACAAAGTAATTACGAATCTTTTATGAGCGAAATCTGCGAAGAAAATTTGAAGAAAAATCGGCCCAAATAATTAAGGCTCGAAAAAAAGTTAAAGTTTGGCATTTTATATCTTTTGATATAAACATAAGATAAACACGAAACTCTGCGCCTTATAACTTCTCTATACAAAATATTTGCAAAAAAGTTTCATTTTCTTAATGCCGTCCGTTAGTTTAAAAATTGAGTTGCGATATTGCGATTTTCGTTTCGACGCCGAAAATATGGTATATTCAGCTCACGTTTACAAAAAAAGACCCTCTTGAAACCTTTTCAAATTACTTTTAAAAGAAAGAGTATACTTTTATCCCTCTAAAAACATAATTTTGGTTTTTTACCGCGGGCATATAAGGCCAGAGATATCTGTATAAAGGTGAAGTTACCTCCATCCAAAAATTGTAGCGCGAAAAAATTTAAAGTTTGGCATTTTATATCTCTGCAAATGAACATATGATTAACTCGAAACTTTGAACCCTATAACTAATTAATACAAAGTGTTTGAGTAATAAGTTTCATTTTTCTAATGCTTTACGTATGTTTAAAAATTGACTGTAAATATTGCGTGTTTTGTTACGACGCCGAAAATAGGGCATTTTCAACTCACATTTACTAAACAAGAACCTCTCGCAACTCTTTTCAATTCTCTTTATATGAAAGAGCATGCTGTTATCCCTCTAAAAATGTAGACTTGGTTTTTCATCACAGGCATATAATCCCTAAAAATAGGGATGAATGTTATGATGCCAAATGTTCATAGAGGATATGAGTTAATGTACACGAAATTTCATTGAAATCGGTAATGGTCGAGCGGGGCACTTCTCTAAAATTGGTCCACTTGACATGGAATGCAACGCATGTAACCACATTTTTCATAAAATCTCTTTCTTGTTCAAGTTTTTATTCCTTCTCTCCCTCTGAAGTTTTCTTTTCGTTTTGAGGTATTCATAGACTTATTACCTTCGTTTGGTCCCGAGCAGCGTAATATCTCCAATCTACAGTCCTAATGGCTACCATAAAAGAAGGCAATTGAACCACTAGGTCGACCTGAAAAAACTAGCACTGTTGCCCAATAAAACATAAATTCCTTCTTAACGACGGAATATTACGAAAATGTTTACGATAAGTTACGAGGTCGTTCAATACCCTTCATAGTTAAAATTTTTCTCGCCCTTACATTCCTCTTTATTGATTATCAAATGGCATTAGAAGAAGTTTTGTGTATCTGAATATGAAAGGATGTCTCTTTCAGAGTTTTTATTAGCTTGGATATTTGTAAAAAATATCAGCATGATCACCATCAATACTTCATTCTCCTATTATCTATTCTGCCTACATTATTGCCATTGTATTATGTATTATTCTATAACATATTCATTCCACTATCAAAATTTCGTTTGTAATTGTAATGATTTACATGAAAAATTTTCAATTTATATGAGACACTGTTTTACGCAAGAGGTTAACTTCCTATTCCTGAATAGAAATAACATCTTTTCCGTAATATTACGTTTGAATTTCAATATGCATCGAAGAAATATAACTATACGTGGAATATTCCACTGGAGTACCCAGTTCTTTTTCTTGTTATTTTAAAGAGATAAGCAAGGACGAATTTCAAGCCTATAGCACATTTCCTCAAAGCATCGTAGACAATCATCCTTGTTTACTGATAATTAGAGGAATAAATTTTCCAAAGATATGATTACTGCGTAAGCTAATAGCAGAGTCGCAATTTTCTTTTCTTTTATGAGAATTTATGACGTCAGAAACGATAATTGGAAGGCCGTTCTAATTTAACTGTATTTTTTCCCCCTGAATAGCTTCAATTTTCTCCCGTTTTTAATGATATCGTCTGACAGCATGCTAAGCTAGCTTAGAAATTGTATGAGTATTTGGAATGCCTTGATATTGTTCGGTGTAGATGCAAACAGCGGTAGCTAAGGTAACGATGGCCATCATCCAAGGCGGTGGCCACGGCCCTTTCCTCTCTATCTCTCATTTGAGCCCTCCGGGGTCGGCCTTTTAGATTGGAGGAGGACAATAAAAGAGGACGACTCCCCATTTGAGGATATAGAAGCGCCCATACTCTAATTACTTCTTTCCAAGAATTCCCAAGTCATACTCAGACAAGCGCAGTTTTTACTCCGGTTTTTTTTAATAGTGCTTCCTCATCACTCAGGTTTATTTTGTTACGAATTGCTATACTGGGATATTTGTACTGCTTATAAATCTATCCTAGTCTTTTTCCGATTTTATTTACGAGAAAATTTGCTTATTTCAAATTCTTTCTTATTCCCGGTTTGTCAAGAATTTCTACATTAATTATTAACCGTATTTATCCTTTCTTTCAGATCTCAGTTACCTAACGATTCCTTACTCAGTTAATCCTTTCCATATCTCTGCGTGACATACTGTAAAGGTCATAGGCTCTTTAAAAACTTGATTTAATTTAAATATATATTATATTAATATCTTCCTCGCGAGAAATTGAATAATGCGAAAGGATCAAGCATATTCCATCATTGATTCGAGATTAAATTTTGAAACTGAGAATGATAGTTAACACCGCTGGTATCAGTTTTGGATGGTCAAATATCCCATCTGTGCATATTTTTGCTTATAATAATAATAATAATAAATCGTCTTTATTTATGTTTATTTATATCTTATATTTATGAATACAAAATTTTGCCAAGAAACATCTACACTTCCTCGCTAGTTTATTGGCTGTTTTAATATAAAACAGAACCTACGGACCGATTTAATTACCCGGTTAACCGGTTTCCTTTATAATGTGCGTATCTGTTGTCTACACTTTCAGGCGATATGTTATCAGCGATCGTAATATGATATAATGTCGAATAACAATAGCAGTCAGTTGCTTTTACTCTGGTGTGAATTGTGTGACAAACCAGATAACCGTTTTTTTTGTATTTTATATTCGATTTTTAATCTTTCAGACGTTTTTTTTTTTATTTGCGATCATAATATGAAATGAAGTCAATTGCCCGAAGCGACAATATTTCATTTCCCTAGTGAATGATATGCGAAAAACACGGTTAACCGGTTTCGTTTATAACCGGTTCCTAATGACCACCCATATCTTGGTTCTCTTCCTATTAATTACACAGTTCCATCTCTCCCTACTCTCTCTTGAAAGAGCGCTTTCATGTCATCCTCATTCTTTCCTTTCATTTTGCTTTATCGCTACCCTTCACTTCGCCATACATGTAGGACGCATCTTCCCTTAGCGTTTCCTTATTTGCCTTCTTCATTCGCAAGGCTCACAGAGATGCATCTCGAACGGAAAGGAAAGAAAAAGGTTTCGATGGGATTGGAGTGGTCGTCTGGATGGAAATCGGATGAAGGGAAGGAGTACATGGGCTTTTCAAACAGCGCCGTCGACGGCGGGGGTGGGTACCAATGGAGGGAGGAAATGGTCGAGAAATGAATCTTATTACTTGGCCCTCATCCCACCGATCGGATTTTCCTTTATTTTTTTATTGCTTGTCGGAAATTGGCGATCGGAGATTGGTATCGCTGGAGAAAAAGGACAACGTGGAGATAATTACTATCCGTTTGCAGATGATTTATAAATTGGGTTTCTTTGTGGAAACATTTGGTTGCTCCTGTCACAACAAGATAAGATGCTTCTCCACTGGAGAACCGAATTGGAATACATTAGTGCTTTTCTTTCGAGCCCATGTACTTTTGTTCGGATTAGTTTCCTATTGCTAATATTTTTCTAAGAATTGAGTCAAAATATTCTGCGTTTGTGTCTCATTGAATAGCTTAGGTTTAGGATATTAAAATAGCGCCGCGTTCTTACTGCTGGTCACGTCATGTCCTCTTTTCTTGTCGATTGATGATAACACTCTCAAAAGNCAGATATATAAATATAATGTATAAAAGGTAATATATAAAAAAGTTACAGAAATAATGAAAGAACATCAGTACAGATTATATTGCTGATAAATCTACAAAATAATGACGAATTCGCTCATAAATACTTAATTTAAATAAATAAAATTGTTATGAAGTTTTAAAATTAATTTCGCGGAAATAAATATTTAATATACGTCACTGCACCAAATATTATATAAAATATAGTTAACTATGTCTTTATTCAAGAATTCTTTTAGTGATATTTCGTCATAATTTATTTACGACATGCGAAGTTTAAGAATACTCACTATAATCCTTTCTAATAGCTAATCTACCAATGTTTTTCATTTTTTCGCCATTGATAATCTGAATCTATGGACACAAAATGAAAAATAACTGTAGTAAGTAAATGTCCAATTTTTAAATATGTTTACGACTTAGCAATATTCTATGCATAGCTTTGATAAAATGCACAATCCTCTGTCAACCACGGCGAGTAATGACTAAAAACGAGAGACGTAAATTTAAGACTTATTTTTGCCTTTGAAGTCACCACCTTCGTATCGAATTATGCGGAAAACGATTTCTTCGAAAACAGTACAGCCATTTTCGGAAACCATCATTCTATTTAACATTTCCTTTGCAGCGGAGGGAATAGCAAATCTCATCGCAGCAGACGTCTTTTCATTTCCTCGCGAAATTCGAAGCAAATATTCTGAGATATTTGAGACCACATCTTACAGCCAATCGTTCGAGGAGCGAATAGCATTCACGTCCGCAAACTGCTTATCTCTCTTCCTGAGTTCAACCATGTTTTCCGCAGGACAGCGTTACGGAAAATTCGACGAATCCGCTGCAGACGTCATTCCTTCTCACGAACATGGGAACATTTTCACGGCAAATTTCACTCGAGGAGACAGTTACGGGATGATGGCAGGAGTGGGAGAATTTCAAACAAGCGCCGGCCTTCTCTCGGTGACCGATTCGTTCCAATCGGAAGAGAGACCGTGGGAGAGGGAGATATCGCGCTGAGACGGCAAACGCTCTCGAAAATAACGGCTCCGGGGTGTCATTATCCGGCACAACGCAAATGTCGAAGTCCCGATGACGCCAGAGAGAATTCAGTCGAAGAAACCGAGAGCCTTAGGGGTGAAAAGTCCTGATCGAAGGGCGGGATAAGAACACGGGACTGCATAGGAAAAGGGAATTCAGGCGAGCCTTTTGATTGACAGGTCATGTTATCATAGGAAATGCGGGCTGGAGGAAATAAGGGAATGGAAATGAAAGATCCCGAATGGATGGGGATTTGGCGGTGCCTCAATTTCCTCCCCACTCCCCTGCGGCATTTTTCTCAGCTACAATTATTGTCCCTCCTACACCCATGCCCGCCGTACCCTATCTCCGCTCGCTCCTTAAACTTCTTTCGGCGGCCGCCCCCCACATCCTCCCCCTTTTTCGCTTGCCCAGGCGTCCCACAGTCGGGGAGAAAAGGTGTTTACGAAGAAACTGAGAAGAAACAGACCGAGCTGATTTTTGTTGCATGCGATAGTGTTCCCGGGGCGTTATTCTGAATTTCTCCCTCCCCAACCGTCATTAACTTTTTCTCTTTTATGCCTCTCAAAGGTTGATCTCTCCAATTCCTTTTTTCAGTATTTTTTCTCTTTTTTCGAATTTCCTCCGCACGACTTTTTTCCCCAGCATCTGCTTCAATGTTGCTCTACGCAGCTTTCCTTTCTTGTTCGACTTAATCGCTCTGAATATATCTGACTTCAACTCTGGATAAGGTCGGTTCGAAAGAAGTGGATATTTTCCCCCTCTCAGAAAAATTGTCGCATCGATAAGGATGATGTTGCCCGTATTTCAAGCCTTTCTTTCTCAGAAAATGGCCGTTGTTAATTTCTTTCGTTGTTATTTCTGAAAAGATATTGTGGGTATGATGTATGTAATTTTTTTCATCACTGAAGAAAATATACTGTGTTCTTTCTCTGAAGTTGTATTAAATTCACCTGATCTCCGCAGTCATTATATTATACCAAAGTAGTGGAATTGGATTCATCTTCAAATGGCAATTGTAGCAACATGAAAATAATGGAGCAATTGGGCAAATACCTCACAATGCAAAAAACGTTTCAAACTGGAGGCTGAATAAACATTTGCGCAGATTTCATTGCATACTCACTAATGATAGATAACGTAATTCGTGGATATATCTAAGTAATTTTTCTTAATTTCTGTATAACAGTAATTTCTCATAATTCCTGTGCGAGATTCGACTTTACTGATCGATGAAATATGGGTTAATGTAATGTTTTCCATTAAGGTTTATTTTATTGACTTATACAAAATAAAACGTACGCTTTTTTTCAAAATCTGACTCGAGTATCACTATTTTTTCTAATTTGAGATAATCTATCGCTCTTTACTCATCTTGAGAAAAAAATCAGAAAATTAATTGGTCAGAAAGACGTATAGCTTATCAATGCAGATATAGCACTCGCACATTCCGATGGTTTGATTTTATTGAATGTTAAGTATAACGAAATTTTTTATTTTCATATGAATCACCACAAAAGAGATGAATCCAATGTAAGTAATTCTCCTTCTATATTTGTAGCTGCAAGATAGAAAATTAAATAGATCCCTATGATAACTAAGGAACGTGTCACGAAATAACATTCCACGTAAAACTCTCTTTATTTTTAATATTAGCATTATTAATGATGCATACATCGCATATTAGCTGTATCATGTGATTAAAAATGGATTTAACTGAGTGGAAATCCACGACAGGAGTTCTGAAAGGCTTATAATGCAAATTATTGAGAATTTAATATTAATTGACAAGTAGTTTCAGTTTGAGAGGGTAATAGGGTAACAATAACTCTCAGTTTAAACTATTACGTCAACCTGTGATTGGATTGAGATAACTAACTGCTGTATGTGTGGACTTTCGTTACATTTGAGGCATGCGTCCGTGTTTTGTTCAGAAAAATTTAGCCATTCATTTAGGTTATTTCAGTTATGCATCAACTAAAATCTTGTTTATTATTTTTTGAGATCACTTTTTGTCAATGTTATTAAGGTAATCAATCGACCATCTGTTGATACACTTCCAGAATATCCAGCTTCCTTATAACTACTTATTATTCTTACTAATGAATGTAAGCTGTCATGCAGAAAAGTTAGGTTTCCGTTTATACTATTTTATTTTTATGTATAAATAGGTGCTACAGCATTGCAGAGGATATTAGCATTAAGCGTTTATTATGATGTACAAAAGTGATTATTTCCTTATGTATATGTAAAATTTTATAAATGCGTCGCAAATCGGTAACCTTCCACCATCTTACCTACGATATAATCCGTCTTGTGGCTACGAATTGTTTAAAGCAAAAGATTTTCTGGTGAAGAGGTAAGAAGGATATTTTTATTTGGAAGGTACAAGTGATAGCAACATTTCCATAATAAAACGTTAAACAGAGGATATTTTACTTTATTTTGGTTTATACCACATGAAAATAATTCCAATTTCACGGGAAGCATGGAAACCGCGCTAGCCTTATTTTCCTTAACATTATGGATCAGTTTTGATTTTATGGATCGAATCATAGCAAAAACTGGTGATTACCTTAATAAAAATGTGAGGAAAAAATAAATGAAAGGCTAAATAACTGAGCTAATAAGACTAATGAAAAGGGAAATAAATGCTAAAGGCTAAATAAATATGAGGAAAGTTAAAAATTAAAGTAAAATAATAATTTTAGGGTTAAAGAGCAACTTTGTCCTCATTACTAAAGCGGTGCCAAAATGGAGACCAGCAAGCTTCTCGGCAAGAGGATATAGAATTGGAAGATTGAAATTCAGTTTGTTTGATTGAAATCCAAATTTGAAAAAAAAACGGTGCATCAGCATGAGAAAGAATCAATTACGGAAATATAGGTCTGAATAATAATATCTACTAACTTCTGTAGCAAGCCTAATAGTTATAATCCATTTAGGTGTGGTTAAAAGATAAATAAAAGGAAAGATAGTCTCAGTATGGTATATTCTGCTAAAAGTACTGATACGAGTATCTGATCGTACATTGTGCTCTATAGTTGAAATATAATGTTGGTATATCATCCCGTTAAACTTCTAGAATTCTCATCGGAAATGACGTGAGCAAATAAAGTTTAAACGTATGGTTGGGTTGCATTGAAAGTTGGGTAAGTACAACTATGTCGGTTTGAGGATAATTCTTTTAAAACTTTGAAATGGTTACCGCTGATTTATAAAAGGTAGGGTTATAGTTTGGCATTTAAGGATTATCAACCAAAGCAATGATTTCAAGAACCTAAATTAAAATATTTAACAATTAATTAAATGACACTTAAGAAAATGTTCATAAATTACGATCAGGAAACTTGGAAACGATAGTTTAAGTTCTTATAATTTTACACATCATTGATTGAGAATTAAAGCGAAATTAAGAAAAACCAGAGAATTCGATGGCTTTCGAAAGGGTAGGCATATAAATTATTTGGAAATGAAAGAAGCCTTCCAACTTAAGATTAGGAAAAACTCCTAAAATCAAAACGTAAATTTCTCTTGAACAAACTGTATTGCGAAGTTTCTTACATTAATCAGGTGCTAATATCAAGAAGTAACATTATCGCAAAGAAGCAGGATTTAGAAGAATATAATGAACTGCTATTAATTTTTCGGCATGATGCACATTTGCTCTTACTTGACCAAGCACAATGTCTATCAAAATAATAAAATAGCAATATTTCTAGCACAGAAAGTTTTACCTGTGATTAAATTCCATCGAAGGGCGATATAGCGAATTTGTTTACAAAATAAAACAAACGTTGCAGGAATTTCGAGTAATCTTCAAACGACAATGTTTACACCATTTCGCTTCCATAGGTATGTACCTTCAGATCCCCGATCTCTCAACACCGTCGCCCCATGGCTCCAAGTGCCTTCCGTGGTCTTTGAGGGCGGCGATAACAGCGAACCATTGGGAGAGTGCGTCTGCCGGTCGGTCGCTGGTTTGATGTCCTTCTGCAGACTGGCCGTTAACCTCCAGTCACAATCCTGCGAGAATGACCGGAGGATATAATAACGAAGGGTCCAAGCAGGAGGAAGAGGAATTACAGCCACTCGGGCGACTCATAGAAGCAATTCCTGAGCCTTAGGGGAGCTTCTTCGACCATTTTCTCCTCGGATGCCAGCGGAAGGGAGCGGCTATTGAGGTAGGCTCTGATATTCCCTGTACCGTCCTTTCTCCTCCTAAGGTCGTTGCTTTCAAGATTGCGTTTTTCTAAGGAAAAATGGGATATGCGTGTTGAGTGCAGTACCTCCCCCCCTCCCTTAGGGGATCGTAAAAACAGCGGTGGTCGAGTGTGAAAAAACAAGGCATAACGTTATGAGATTCCTGATAATTGTACGGGAATAGCTTAATTTGCGTACTCGAAGGTTGTTGAACGCTGAATCGTCCCTTTGAAAACAAACCTTTGTCAAAGCAGTGTCGGGAGATTATCTTTCACGCGTGATTATCAACGAAAGATTTTTTCTTCGCTTAGACTTCATACACTTCTCTGTTACCTCCTTATTTATGTGCGATTATATGGAGATGGTAATACTGGCGGAAGTTCCTCACTACTGGGTAATTTCAGCGATAAATGCATCCTTTTGCTCAGTTAGTTTGTATACTTGATGATGCGAAAGAACGAATACTTTTAACTTCAGTTTCACGAAGGAAGTTGTATAATTTATATGGAAGAGGGTAATTCAACAGTGAATATAAGTCGCATGGGGAAGTAAAATTTGCCTATCTTCACATGCCCGCGCCACTATATAATTAACTCTTGATGGTAAACATTTTTTTTTAATTATTTTTATTGCGTCGTAATTACGAATACGGAGAATTATATCCATAAAACTTATTCAAAGACTTCCTGGAAACATAGTTTTGGATTAAAAGTTTTCATTGCTTTTTTATTTCATGTTGAAGTTCAACTCTTTTATAAAATTTAATTTAAGGAGAACTTTTAGTTCCTAAAGATGGAGTAATGCTTTTGTCTCTTCAAAAGCCTCATTTTGACGTGCTAGTAGTTTTTTCAAGAAAATTCACATAGTGGAAATCTTCAATTTTGTCTGATTTGACTAAAATCTATACCAAAATTTTTAAGTTTGTTTTTTAGAAATAACTACGGAAGAGCGTAGTTAATGAAAATAAATTGAATGGATTCTGCACTCATTTAAATAATTTATGATAATGCAAATTATTGAGAANAATTCGCTCATAAATACTTAATTTAAATAAATAAAATTGTTATGAAGTTTTAAAATTAATTTCGCGGAAATAAATATTTAATATACGTCACTGCACCAAATATTATATAAAATATAGTTAACTATGTCTTTATTCAAGAATTCTTTTAGTGATATTTCGTCATAATTTATTTACGACATGCGAAGTTTAAGAATACTCACTATAATCCTTTCTAATAGCTAATCTACCAATGTTTTTCATTTTTTCGCCATTGATAATCTGAATCTATGGACACAAAATGAAAAATAACTGTAGTAAGTAAATGTCCAATTTTTAAATATGTTTACGACTTAGCAATATTCTATGCATAGCTTTGATAAAATGCACAATCCTCTGTCAACCACGGCGAGTAATGACTAAAAACGAGAGACGTAAATTTAAGACTTATTTTTGCCTTTGAAGTCACCACCTTCGTATCGAATTATGCGGAAAACGATTTCTTCGAAAACAGTACAGCCATTTTCGGAAACCATCATTCTATTTAACATTTCCTTTGCAGCGGAGGGAATAGCAAATCTCATCGCAGCAGACGTCTTTTCATTTCCTCGCGAAATTCGAAGCAAATATTCTGAGATATTTGAGACCACATCTTACAGCCAATCGTTCGAGGAGCGAATAGCATTCAC
The DNA here is from genome assembly GCA_000376725.2 of Ladona fulva. NCBI lineage: Eukaryota > Metazoa > Arthropoda > Insecta > Odonata > Libellulidae > Ladona > Ladona fulva. The sequence goes on from KZ308310.1 coordinate 822,531, forward strand.
GTCCGCAAACTGCTTATCTCTCTTCCTGAGTTCAACCATGTTTTCCGCAGGACAGCGTTACGGAAAATTCGACGAATCCGCTGCAGACGTCATTCCTTCTCACGAACATGGGAACATTTTCACGGCAAATTTCACTCGAGGAGACAGTTACGGGATGATGGCAGGAGTGGGAGAATTTCAAACAAGCGCCGGCCTTCTCTCGGTGACCGATTCGTTCCAATCGGAAGAGAGACCGTGGGAGAGGGAGATATCGCGCTGAGACGGCAAACGCTCTCGAAAATAACGGCTCCGGGGTGTCATTATCCGGCACAACGCAAATGTCGAAGTCCCGATGACGCCAGAGAGAATTCAGTCGAAGAAACCGAGAGCCTTAGGGGTGAAAAGTCCTGATCGAAGGGCGGGATAAGAACACGGGACTGCATAGGAAAAGGGAATTCAGGCGAGCCTTTTGATTGACAGGTCATGTTATCATAGGAAATGCGGGCTGGAGGAAATAAGGGAATGGAAATGAAAGATCCCGAATGGATGGGGATTTGGCGGTGCCTCAATTTCCTCCCCACTCCCCTGCGGCATTTTTCTCAGCTACAATTATTGTCCCTCCTACACCCATGCCCGCCGTACCCTATCTCCGCTCGCTCCTTAAACTTCTTTCGGCGGCCGCCCCCCACATCCTCCCCCTTTTTCGCTTGCCCAGGCGTCCCACAGTCGGGGAGAAAAGGTGTTTACGAAGAAACTGAGAAGAAACAGACCGAGCTGATTTTTGTTGCATGCGATAGTGTTCCCGGGGCGTTATTCTGAATTTCTCCCTCCCCAACCGTCATTAACTTTTTCTCTTTTATGCCTCTCAAAGGTTGATCTCTCCAATTCCTTTTTTCAGTATTTTTTCTCTTTTTTCGAATTTCCTCCGCACGACTTTTTTCCCCAGCATCTGCTTCAATGTTGCTCTACGCAGCTTTCCTTTCTTGTTCGACTTAATCGCTCTGAATATATCTGACTTCAACTCTGGATAAGGTCGGTTCGAAAGAAGTGGATATTTTCCCCCTCTCAGAAAAATTGTCGCATCGATAAGGATGATGTTGCCCGTATTTCAAGCCTTTCTTTCTCAGAAAATGGCCGTTGTTAATTTCTTTCGTTGTTATTTCTGAAAAGATATTGTGGGTATGATGTATGTAATTTTTTTCATCACTGAAGAAAATATACTGTGTTCTTTCTCTGAAGTTGTATTAAATTCACCTGATCTCCGCAGTCATTATATTATACCAAAGTAGTGGAATTGGATTCATCTTCAAATGGCAATTGTAGCAACATGAAAATAATGGAGCAATTGGGCAAATACCTCACAATGCAAAAAACGTTTCAAACTGGAGGCTGAATAAACATTTGCGCAGATTTCATTGCATACTCACTAATGATAGATAACGTAATTCGTGGATATATCTAAGTAATTTTTCTTAATTTCTGTATAACAGTAATTTCTCATAATTCCTGTGCGAGATTCGACTTTACTGATCGATGAAATATGGGTTAATGTAATGTTTTCCATTAAGGTTTATTTTATTGACTTATACAAAATAAAACGTACGCTTTTTTTCAAAATCTGACTCGAGTATCACTATTTTTTCTAATTTGAGATAATCTATCGCTCTTTACTCATCTTGAGAAAAAAATCAGAAAATTAATTGGTCAGAAAGACGTATAGCTTATCAATGCAGATATAGCACTCGCACATTCCGATGGTTTGATTTTATTGAATGTTAAGTATAACGAAATTTTTTATTTTCATATGAATCACCACAAAAGAGATGAATCCAATGTAAGTAATTCTCCTTCTATATTTGTAGCTGCAAGATAGAAAATTAAATAGATCCCTATGATAACTAAGGAACGTGTCACGAAATAACATTCCACGTAAAACTCTCTTTATTTTTAATATTAGCATTATTAATGATGCATACATCGCATATTAGCTGTATCATGTGATTAAAAATGGATTTAACTGAGTGGAAATCCACGACAGGAGTTCTGAAAGGCTTTTATATATTTTTTATATTTTACATCTGTTTAAACCAATAATGTTTTTAGGGAATATATAAAAGTGAGTCTTTTAAAATATCTTCAAAATAGTCTTTTAGGTATGTACATTTTTTCGAAATCGTTTAATTGTAAAAGTACTTTATTCAACAAAATTGTTGTGAATTTTGTATTAAATTCTACTTGATAATTACAATCTATTCCATCTTCTACTGCGTATGGCGCTCCATTTTTGCCTTTATTATTATACAAGTTAGCGGCCAGTAAGTATTCACACAAATTTCATCTTTTTCAGCATCTCTTTGATTATATCCTTTTAAGGGCTTTTAGCGTGTTTAATTATATATGAAGAATATTCTAGTTGTATAGAGCGAATCTTTCTCATTGAACCATGAACTTCTGAAAATAAAAACAGTTTCGGTTTCAATTCTTTCCATTCTCTTTGGCTAGTAATTCATCTTAAAATGCTCATTTCCTCTCATTAATCTTTCCAGTTGAAAACCAGAAGCTTGTAGATAACTTTCTGAGCGGCAGAACAATTATCTTTGATGGCTTCCATCGCTGAGGAACTTATATAATTCCTTTAAGGATATGATACGCGATGTTATCTCGGTTCGAAAATTAAGCCTAGGCCTCGCAGAGTCCCACCCTTATCTTAAACACAACGGAATAAATCCGTGGGATTAATGTAATTTTAGTTTCGAAAGAAGGGAAAGTGCATTTTCAAGGCATCGATTCTCCAGAATGATGGATATTCAAATTTACATTGTTCCCTGGATATAAATTTTGCGCCCAAGAAAGTCCTTGGCGTAACTAATGTTATCCATTTGTTTCGAAAAAGTTGCATTATCCTATTTACCTTGAGAAAGGGCATCTTGATCCAACCTTTTGTGGAAACGCAGCTGATGTGTATTATTGTTTGCGGTAGATGTTGTTTCTTTTAATGCTAATCGTTATATACAGAACATAGAATTATCCTCATGAGTCAATAAACGGAGATCAAAGACAAAAATCGCTGGAAGAATAAAGTGTATGTTGCTGTAAGATATCCATTAAATTTAAGAATAAATTGTAGAGTTATAAACTTCACAATAAAGATCCAAGAAAGTATATCATTAATCCTAAAATAGTTCCTACCACACGAATGAAATGAAAAGATAAAGAGTCTTCAAACAAAAGCATATGATAGCTGGAAAATACTCCTGAAATTATTGCTTCAAACCTGGTTTTTCTTTCGTATCTTTCTAGATATAATGTATAACTATCGCTCTTAATTATTGTTTACGTCAAAGTGTAGGAATTCATTACCACTACTTTGATAACATTTTAAATTTCATTTTCCAAGAATATTACGTTCTTAAAAACTGCTTCTTCCCTTTCCCAGATAAAATTGAGTACTATTCAAAGTAGCCAATGAGTGCAGAGTGTTGTGTTTGTCAGTGAAAAAAATTATTCTAACAGGTCGTCAGAAAAAAATTGATAGCGTTGCATATTCTTCTATGCGTTGCATATTTAAACTCCCGACTTGTCTTGACTTGACTTGTTGTTTATGAGAACTATTTTCGTATAAATGCTTGTTGAGTAACCACAAACATTGTTTCGTGTTATGTACAGCCATTAAATATTTCCAAGGTAATTTTCGTGATATTTTTTTCTCACCATTGAATACATTGAGAAATTTTGAAGGAAACGAAGTTTAATAGTGCATGAAAGCACCTTAACACTTTTTTAAAGACGTTTCGGTGTAGCTATCTCACTTTTCTTATTTGCATTAGAATTAATCTTTGAATATTATTTTGTAGGTTAGCGTAGTACTTTCAAGAAAAACTAAAACATTTACAAAAACATCCAAAGCTTAGAGTAACCTGAAAAATCAGGGATGCACCTAGTCGCAGATTAAAAAAACGAATATCTACCTCTAATTCTGGTTCTTTAAATTCTATCATACTTTAAACTGCATTATTTCTAGAAAGCTTAACTTACTGACGGACACATATAAACATTACTTCCGTTTTCCCAGTGTGAAAACTACATTACTTCCGTTTTTCAGAGTGAAAACAAACAAAGTGAAAAAGTCCTAATCTATTGGAACTTCCAAATGCTGTTGATTTTAAATTTGCCATTATCGTTAAATATTCCTAAAATTAAGAAACATCGAATCGAATCGAATCGAAAAAATCGAATTAACGAAACTTTGAGTTATCCTCCCACAATTTTTCATAGAAATTTCATAATTTTATGACTTTCAGAAATGTTTCCTTTTTGAGTTAGAAGTTAGAGAAAGATTGAAAAGAAAAACTAAAATTAATCAAATAAATATTTCTTTAACATCTCATGAATAATTTTTAATTCCATTTGATTGTATGAGGAATGAGAAATTCATAAAATTAACATTCGTTTCTCGAACTAAACTATCGCGATTCGGATATTTTATTAAAAGATAAATTACTCATCTTTTCCTAAGTTGTACGTTATGTGTTGAGACCTAACATATACTTGAAACAACATTATTATTGAAAAATAAACTGCGTAGTCTTTATGAACTCAACAAGTTTTTGAAATCAGAGGAGATTTTCCAGCTTGCTTGGACAAATTTAAAATGTACATTCTTTTGCTCGACATTAAATTTCAGCATAATCTTCCAAAAACAACGGTGGTGAATATTGCAGGAAATTGGAAGGCCTTTCATTGGCAGTCACGCTCACTTCCTCGTAAAGTAATCTTTCGGTAACACTTTCTTACTTTGCGCTGTAAACAGAGCAATGAATAAATCTCTTGTTGCACTTCGGGTTAGCACGCAGCCTACGTATGTTCAGAGGGGTTCGTCAAAGGGAACCGACTCCGGTCTTTTTCATCTCCGTTTCTTTAAATGATCGCTTCGTACAACTTGATTTACGCGTTTGCTCTGCGCGAGGGTGGAACATGAACTCCGGCGATCGTCAAGTGTCGATGGACTTAAGTCTGCCGTGGTTCTGGACGCCCACTAAGGAAAAGTAGCCGATAAATTAGAGCCCCCCAGACAAGATGTAAATCACCACATAGGTATCCGATAAATAACATCGTGTCCATAAAATCAAGGTTATTTTATCGGGAAGATGGCCAAACTGGGGATACCACTGGACATAGGGCTTACCGAATAGGCTTCATTGTAGGAAAATATATTTTGCCGGACATAGGAAATTAAGGCGCTGACTTTGGAAATTTTTTTCCATATCCATTATTAATATCCATTTATTATCACAAAAAATCTTCCCATCAGTAAGTAACGTTTGATGGAAAAACAAAAATTCTTCCTCATGAAAACGATTAGGTATTTAGAAAATAGGACGGCAAAACCAATTAGGAAATAGGGCAATATAGGACTATAAAATTGTTTTATCCTATAATAGCTCGCAATCATAAAATTTTCACATACTGCAGTTTCAGAAAGGTTGCATAACTGCACTGTAAATTGAGGCCTAATTCGGACTGCATAATTTCATTTTACATTCAGATAAAGCAAAAATTATATTGCTTCTTTCATCCTCTTCTGGTATATCTATACTTTTCATCGGAACCACTTCCTAATTCAAAGGAAACTTCGGTCAAACGTTATCCTTCTCCTATTTTAATGTAACGGTTGTTATTTTAGAGCGATTTTCCACAGTAATTACTTCCTGGAGAATTGATGTACCGTGAATGAAAAGCAGCAAATCCAAAAATTGTGGAATAAAATATTTTCGTCTGTGAATTTGATGGACGGCTAAGTGGAACGCTCCTAGTCCAAAATATTGTTGTAATTATTGAAGCTGAAGCTTGGTATTTTCATATGTATATTTCTGAATATCTTTCAGATGACAGTATTATGAATGGAGTATTTCCTTCCATTCATAAGACTGCCAGTCTTAAGATTCTCGTATCATTTCAGGCTTGTTTTGGTTGATTTTTTTCGTTATATGATGAAATGAAAATCGACGCCCAAATTCCACAATAAATGTATGTTTATAACATATGTAATTAATGTTGATTGTCCAAGTGTTAATGCCAAATTTACTATAGAACTTTAATTCATAATATATTGTCTGTTGAGTTCCAAGTTAATGATCATTAGCAAAGGGAAAGATCTTTTGATGGAGCCACATCTTCATCTATCATTTTAAGTTCACCTCATTATGAAATTACCTTTGCCGTATTTTAGATCGTTTATTACCAAAATAGCAGACAAAATCCTGCATGTTATACCGTTAAAATAATTTGCTTACGGTTTAGGCACGGAATAGAAATTTATATTACACCAATTAGTTTAACCTCTGCGACGGTGATGTCAGTTAAAGTATATTAAACTGAGCATTTGAGCAAATAAATTAAGCATTAGGAATGAATGTAATTTAATAAAAATCTTCGAAGTAATTCCTTTTAAATTGTTGCTAAACTCAACTCCTATACATTTTGTTCTCACATTTAGAATATGTGCGTAGCCTATTTCGCATTTCAAAATGCGAAACTTGGTTTGGTTTCAATGACATGAGACATGTTCATTGTCATCAATCTTTCATCTCCTTAGGGAATATAATTCCATTTTAAATGAACTTTGAAAACCAAAACAGAATTATATTTTCCGTGGAAAATTCTAAAAGATTTGACATGAAGCTGAGTACCTGATATCCAGAAATCAACAAAACAGTAATTTTTTGACTGAATACAGTAATTTCACGGTATTTAACCAAATTCGTATCCATATCTTATAACCATACCCTTAACAAGTGGATTCGATGAGATTGGAACGAGTATTTACTGAACATCTACTCGGAGGAAATTCATTGAGCATGCCTCTTCCGAACCGAACTGAGCCTTACAGGTATTGACTACTGCTTTCGGAAAACTAACGGTCGTCAGTACTTTTCGTAGCGGGAAAATGCTTTGAATTTTTGGTGATGCGATTTGATGGGCCTTTCCTGGTCACTGAACCAGATAGAGCTTCCGAGATGAGAAGGCGCATCGCACCAGAGCATCCGCCGCTCAGACGCGAGGTGACGGGCTGGCTGCGTGATGGAGATTCCCATTGGAGGAACACGACGAATTTGCGGCACGTGTGCCAACACTGGCACGCAACATCGATAAGTGACCGACCGCTATTCGTATTTTGTTAATCATCATCATCATCATCGTCATCGTTAATCGTCATATTTTCCTTCTGATATTAATTAAATTCATCTTAACGGAAGACTTTATCAGGATGCAGTATCTCTTTGCTCAAATAGTATTTTTAATTGATGATCGAAACCAACATGCGTGTTTCGCTAAACATTCGGGTATTTTCAACTTCTTGTGATTGATTAACTGATACTGTTTTGAAAGGTATTTTTTTAGAGACCCAAACTACAATCTTTATTTACTTGTTAATCGTACCGAAGCTGTAGAGAGGGCGGAATGGTTATTGACAAGGAAGTTTGTATAAATAGTTAAAAATAACGTCGATTTAGAATCACCCGAAACGAATCAAATTCGATTATAGCATTTAATGTGGCTCTTCAATGTCAACATACACCGATAGATTCCTTAACTGATGATTCTGCACTAATAACGCGAAAATTTGAATCGCGGGATTATTACGAGTAACTTATTTTCTTTCTCAAACGGCTCTGTGATAGTCAAATGGGCAGCGCGGCCGCCTTTGGTGAAAGCGGTCCCGGGTGATTCCTGGTGGGAGCATATGCGTACTGAACATAGCTTTCGGAACACTTTGTACATTTCTACGACTATAATTTTTCAAAGAATATGCCCCTGCGTTTAAAAAATACTCGATGTTTTTAATTTACATATCTAAAGTAATTGGAACGTATTCTTCAGCTCCTGAGTCCAAAACAACCATCATAATGCTTTCTTTGAGGGCATATTAGCCTTTACTGGTTGAGATGTTGGCGGTCAAAATGAAGGCGACGCAGTGCGGGCAAGGAAAAGCAATACCGGAAGATTTTATTGGAGGAGGGATGAGTCTTTTTATGAGATCGGTGAAACAGTTATTCGTGAGCATGATAAATGACTTAAATATTGTCTTGCGGCTTGTTATGTCACTCAGCTTCAGCAAAACAAACCGATTCACAATTTTTTTTGTGCTGAGAGTGAGTAAACCTGGCAACTTGAGTCTTACCAGACGTCAATAGACGTCAATAAACTTTCTCGCTCTTCTGATAGAGTAAATCGATATAAATTTATAATGTAAACGCAAGAGCAGATGATGAAAGTTTTCATGATAAGGGGTTCAGGGTAATGCATTACATATCTATCTTAAAGTAACAATTATATCAGTGCCTCAGTTTCCTCTATCTGACCGTTAAAGTTCCATATTTAGGTGAAAATCAAATAGATGCAAATTAAATTAAGAAACTTTGCTATGAGTTTTTTTGCCTGAGTTTCTCGTTATGCCCTAAGCAAATTGCTTGTTTTGGAGAATTGCTAAGAGAGGGATTATCGTCATCATCGTTTTCCTTTTGGAGCCAACAATTTGTGGAGAACAAAAATGAACGAATCGAATGATTGAAGTTCGAACAAATGATGTGAGATAACTGAAATGCGGGTGGACTTTATGTGACTTAATGTTTTCTATCAACGAAAGAACTATTCTTAAGTGGAGATGTGATGAGTAGTGAGTGTTCAGTGATTAAATGTGAGAAGCTGTTTACATATTCGAAAATGGCTGTAAAAAGAAGTGTGCTTGCGCTCAAATTGTTGTATTGTCAGTATGCGTCTGCAAAAGTCAGTAAATGCATACGAGTAAATAGAATGGAGCTGGAGTGTTTAGGGCTAATGCAGGGGAAAAGTGAGTAATGGTTGGGTGATTAATAACAGTGCATTATAAGAATGACAACGTTATATGTCGGTTTAAACATGAATGGAAGTAGAATACTGTAAATAAAATAATGAATAAGAAGTGTGAATGTAGCTGAAAGGTAAGTAAGAGACTTCAATTATTGAGTCCTGCCACAAAGTTGTGCCTGAAGCTATTGATAGTGTACATACCTAAAGGGAGAGAAGTCCGAGAAAAAGCAGACGAAATGTGAGAATTGAGAATCTGAAGAGGAGTAAATAACGTTGAGAATAAAGGAAGTGCATGGGAATATGTTTGGATGAACCTAAAATGAGAGATTTATACAAGAATAGGAAAGGAGGGAGCAGTTTCCTTTATAAACGACGCAGATAACTTGAGTATCCCGACAGGGAGCAGCGTCACTGAATGTACGCATGTATGCATATTCACTCCTTCAATATGGCTCAATTTTGAAAACTAATTTTTGGTCACACATTTATCATTTTATTGTATTAGTTCAGTTTTTATGCATAAAATATTGCTTTGTATCAGAATAATTTCGAATATTTGAATTTAAATTTCTTTATGGAATAAATTTCTTAACCTTAACTAAAATCAACTGATAAATTTAATTTAAACCAAAGGTCAGTGAAACTGAAAATATTTCAATAAAGGTCAGTGAAACTAAGCGAATGAGATGATGATATCCCGAAATAATACAAAATCATTGGCCTAATGGTTCAATGAGTGTGATATTTGCAATCATTTCTGATTAAAGGAGGAAAGATGTGTCTTTATAGAAAATCAGTTAAAACAGTCATTCAAGAGTGTGCTAAGATATTAATATATTTAGGTCCATTTTATTTTGCTTGATTCTTTTTCATACTACAGTTTTTTCTAGTGTTTCCCTGTACAGGATGTTTTAAATCTTTATAAGGTGAAATCAAAGAATGTTCATGATTTTACGTGTAATGAATAAGTATTAAGTGCGGTCAAAAATTTCAAAAAGCTCATCTACTCTTATACATCTACCACACGCCGAATGGCGTCTTGCAGGTTATAAATGCAAATTTATCGAATTCCTCGTTTATTTTTATTAATTACGTTGATTTAATTCTTGTTTTAATTATAACGCCAAAATAGGTCATTTACTGGTCACTCATATTGGATTTTCTTTTCGATATAATCAATAATTTTTATAACACCCTAATTCCCCATTCAATAGATCTAGTTGCCAAGAGATGTTCCCTTTTCTTGTCAACATATTTTACATACTTCATTTTAATTTCTACAACCTACTAAAAGGTCAACGAATGACTTCCTTCAAAATGTTTGCCTCTTTCTGCACATATTAGCGTTTTCACGGGATATCCATACAATTTTCTTTTGTTATAGTGATAATATATATTTTTAAAATGTACGTGAAAAGGTCAAATCCAATCTGTGGTCGTCTGTAGCAAATAATAAAAAGCAATCGCGTCTATTATGTTGTCACTAATTGTCGATATTAGGTATAAAAACGAAAAAATAATATTTATCATATAATTGCCCCTGAATCTACAGTTTATACGCCACGTTTCTACTGGTGAAATATGGACGGAAGCACGGATCGACGCACAGACCTATAACATTCTTCACGCAACGTATAATAGTGCGTCCTATTATTTTTTCGCACTTTAAACACGACATCACAATTCGTTTCCGTTTCCAGATCTATGTTATTGCTTCCAATTTCTAATCGAGTCATTATACTCTTCCCTTATAAAAGATAAAGCGCCGATGTATCGACTTGCTGGCGTACAAAGTTTGGCATGAAAGGACAATCTGTAGATGTCCGTGAGAAATAAAGTAACTAATTCTTTAAAACGATTACTTAACGACCCTCTGGGCCAAATGTGACCAGTAAATAATTTCGCAGCAATCCGCATCCCCTAAAAGTTTGTTTGGTAAATATCGACATTATTCTTCGGTGATAAAATAGATGTAACTCATTACTCACATTAACGTTTTAGTCGTTTCCACTAAAAATGTATTATTCTTGCGCAATGGAAGGGGGCTCTGTACATCTTTTTGCATTCGTATCTCAATTGACATATACCTATAGACAATCGTTGATCTACATTGCATTGTTGACGAAAACGATGGATGTAAAAATGGTTATGAATTGGCTGACACGAAAGAGTTGATCGATTAAAGGTTTTTCCTGGTTTTTATCCTGTACAAAGCGGAGAAGTTCCCTCCAGTTGAATTCACAAAAGGTTGAAAATGTGCTCAAGGGTAGACCGATGAAAAAAATATTGACGTGACTGAGACTCGAACCCAAGTTCCCCACTCTCTGGGAGACAGGTATTCTCGAAAAATGGATAATTCCATCTTACCACAGTTTATCCCTGAGTTTTAAGGCCCATATCTCTATCTGAAAAGTTAATACACCTTTTTTACACCCTTGTTGAAATTATGGTTTGAAACAAAAAAATTTCCCTCAATAGAAACAGAGGCGAAAAATATCTACATAACTGAGATTCGAATCAAGGTCTCCCATTTTTCGGGCAGGGATTCGAGCTAAGCAGACATTTTCTGTGATGCAAAACTAGCATTGCAGAATAGCTTCTCAAAGAAGATTAACCTTCGGAGAATATATTATACTGCAGCGGTACTAGGTTTAATGCAATTAATTAAATTTTCTCTTTCCTTAGATTTTGCGGAATTACATTAAACCTAGTACCATACTTTCCGTGGGTGGTAAGACAACATTTAACTTTAATCCAATCTCTTGTCACATCCACGGATATTTAAACTAGAAATTTAATGAATAGAGTGATTTTCGCGTAATATATCAAAGGAAATGTCTAGAACATTAATGTCAATGAAAGGTTGGTATATTTTCTTAGCATTAGACAGAGTAACGGTAGTGGAAAAATTACAATACACCCGTCTCTCTCGAGGCATCTCTGTTGTGATTATAGTAATGTTAATTTGGTATTTAAGAAATGATATTTATGTCCAGTTTCTCCTTCCGAGGATGAATTTTATTTTAACTCCTCAATCAATGCTTCATGAAATACGAAACCTTTTATTTATATACCTAGAAATTTTGTGGTATAGCATGCTAAAATAATATTTTTTCAATTAATTCATTAAATTCAGGCTTCACTTTTTGGAGGTACATACATTCAAGAATGGCAGTAATTTTCATTCTGAGAAATTCTATATTTAAATGCTGAGGTATTTGCGTCTAATCCGTGTCCCTACCAATCTTTCACTTTCAGTGAATTCCGTGCGGCTCGGTCGCTGTTTTATTCCTAAGTATGATCCAATCTTTTATCATAAAATATGATCACTGAAGCTTACTTTGGTTTAAAATTTACCCTATAATGCGAATTACTGTAGACAATTTTAAACTCATCCCATCAAATTAAGCGATAGTTATTTTCGATTAATTTTGAACATTGAAAGAAACGGCGGGATAGATTTTCCGCTACCCACGAAGTCCTCACGGGAGTTAATGTAGCCTTCCGGAGGTAGAAGATTGGACACCTTAGAGCTGAATCTCGGATGAGCTTTGAATATGAGCGTATCTTAGCATCAGATTCTTTCCTGCCTCAATGCCATTTGAATCCATCATCATTACCGAAAGGAATTCGCGGTCTAAAGCGCATTAAAGCTATATATAGGCACCCATTAAGGGCAAAACGACAAAGAGCGCACCCTCAAAAAGCGAGTCGTTGCAATAATTAACCTCGGATTCCCCGGATCAGCGCATTAGCGAAGTAAAAAGGAAAATGAGAAGCCACTTTAATCGACATCGCTACGCACCCCGCGGAGAGTAAAACGAAAAAAGTGCTCCAAATCTCCTGAAACGACTCCCTCATCATCGCAATGAGCCTGGATTTACGATCCGAATCTGGAGCCCACGGAGAGATCTTCGGAGCGGGCACGCGCTCTTCGACGCGATCTAGAGAAGGAAAAACTCGAATCTAAACGGTGTTTTTCGCCGCTTGTTATCAATGCGGGGAGCCATCGATAATTCCTACTAGTTCGCAAGGTGACGCGCGGCGATATTTTATTCTCTCGGGAAGAACGCTCCGTGGACATGCAACCGAGGTCCGAGCTCTTGCGGATGCCACTGCAGCGGAGTTAAGTCGCTCTCTCACCCGCAGTTTGTCTTTTTTCCCTCCGCCGTCTCTCTCCTTAACCGCGTTGGGGTAAACGATCCGAAAAGTCGCATGCGAATATGTCGCGCTGCACGAGACTCGTTCTTCTGACTTATATCCTCGATTTGGATTGGCATCTCACGGAGAATGGAAATCCTCGCACCTTTTCTAACCGCTGGAAACGGATACCGATGATGCGGATTTTGGATGTTTTTCCGCTAAAGAGACGGTCCCCATCGCGTACAAAATGCAGCGATGACTCGGTTCGGTATCGCTTTCGTCCAAGGTATTTTAAATTGGTGAAAAAGATCGGATAAATTAAAGTTTAGTTTTAGAATTAATTATTTAGTCCAGTGGATTCGATTTTATGCTCTAATTATTTCCAACGTCGAGCTGTCTGATATTGTTATTTATGAATGATACTAATCTGTCTATATATTTCTTTCCGGCCGTGTCGTAGTTATAAATTTTGTATTTTATGAGAAGTCTGATTTTGGATTCATTTGGAAACAGAGCAGTTAAATATTTCAAAATATTTTCTCATGCGAATACTTCATGAATAACGGTGGTCTTATTTATTCCATCCATTAAATTAAATATACCGAAAACATTACAGTCTGGAAAAATATTAGGTGGATATATGAAAAGAGGACAAAAGTCATGTATTGGTATGCTTTATTTTTTATAATTAACCCAATAAAGAGAAATATATAGCATTTCTCTTCTCTGCGAGAGATATATTGCGATAGTAATAATAGTAAAATTCAAATCCTGTCAAAAGACCATGAAATCTATTCCCAGGAAATGGGTGTCTAATTAATTTCCGCCCAATTTTCCTAGTAAAACATTGAATATTTACTTTCAGACTAAGCTTTCTTTAAGTTTTAAACAAACCAAAATCCATGCTGGTTTAGGCAAATAATGTTCATTTTAGCTATGAGTGAAATTACTTTCAGGAATACATTAAATAGACAATTTCTTAGAGAAGCAGAGGCCAGGAATATTTCAATGAATGCAGAAACGGTGTTAAATTTTTAGGCATTGCGATTCCCTTGAAGTTAAGTTTTGTTTTGTAGTTATAGGTCAAGCAGCATATAATCTGAGAAAAATTCGCATAAAAATTTTATTTGCAATTCGGTATATCTGAATCATCTTAATGCTGACTAGTAAACGTTCTTCTGGAAATGAAATCTATTTCAATTTATTTTTATTTACTCAAAAGCTACTGATTATTCGTTATAAGTTTGATCTAAAATCAAATATTTCAAAAATTGCTTGTTATCATGTCACCTATTATTACTTCAATTGGGAAAACTTAATTCACTATTTCTGAAAAAATTGAAATATTTGAAATCAAATGTTCTAAATATGGAATGAAGTTTAACTGAGAGTGAAAGACGATTATGCCAAAATATTTCCATTATTTAGATGTATCTTTCACTGTAACCCAAATTTTCTAACTGTGCGTTTATTTGGCTAAATTCCGAGAAAAATCCGTACTGCAACGAATGCAACTCCCTCGCATGAAAGTCCAACTCTGTTCTGATTCATCAAACCCGGCATGTAAAGAAAAAAATACAGCGTCGAAAGTGGTCCAGTCCCCGTCCCACCCAGCATCCCAGGCAATCAGGGCGGAAACCTTCATCCCTTGCACTCTTTACGGGGAAAGTTGAACGAAAAACGACCGCCGCACGAAAGAGAGCAGTAAACTACCACATCCCCGTCATTTTTTCCACAGAAAAGAGCGGCGAATTTTACGTCTATCCTCGGAAGGGTATTGCGGCACCTTGGGCACCACCCGCGCGCCGCTGAAAAAAAAAGAACGGAGAGGCAGGGACACAGGGGAGAATAAAAAGGGAGACACCCCTGTCCCCTTCAAATCCCGCCCTTGTTCCCTCCTCCTCCCATCAGCCATTTCGCCACTCACATAACCCACCCAACTGCCGATCGAGATGAAGCCGCTCCCTAACCACTGCCGGAGCCGGGGGAGGGTGGAGCTGTGATGCACAAGGGGTGGGAGCACGGTTCCCGGGTTGCCATTGTTACGACCGTGACGTAACGTTGCCGGGGATTCCAATTGGATCGCTCCGACTCTCGCTGGGCGGGAACGGACGGAAAGATGAAGGCGATTGGCGGGAAGGAGAGGAGGAGTGTGGGGCGAGGTAAAATGCGACGGGGCGGCGTGGGTCGCGGAGGAGGGTAGCAGGGGGGCGACCCGGAGTGGGCGGAGGGAGTGAGGGATGGTAAGGGGAGGACGGGCTCTGAGAGGGAGGGGGCGAGGGAGGTGGGAGAAAGAACGGAGGGAGAAGTAGGGGCCACACACCTATGCACGGAGCCGATACGAGCACATCAATCACGTCCGGAGGACTCGGGAAAACTTGGGAGAGGCGCGCGAGGCTGGCGTGTTTTGTTTTATCGTCTCTCCCGCACTGTTTTTCCTCCCGCGACACGAGAGAAACAATTCGCGCGGGTGTGTTTGTTGTGTTGCGTCGTGTGTGAGATAGGAAAGGAGGGGATACAACCCTAGTTGTTTCCACCCCCTATCGACCAAGTTTGCTCCGTAAGGTTGTGCTAGTCTTTGGGAGGGTCTGTCGCGTTGAGGTGCCCTTGTAGAATACTCAGTGCCACGAAGGATTCAGTTGGGGCTGCGGGAGTTAACTCATAAAGTGCTGTGTTGGCCGACATTTAACAGTGGTGGAGGTTGGAGAGTAAGAGGATTGTGTATTTTGAAGCAGTTTACGACTCCAAAAGCGTCGCGGAGCCGAATCGTTTGTGTTGCTGTATCGGTCGAGCGACGGCCGCAGTTCTCGCCACCCCGTCGGTGCGGAGAGTCTCCTGGAAGACCGGTTGCGTTGCCTGCCGCCGGACGTCGTTGGGGTGCGAGGGACCGAGCAGGGAGTCCGCAAGCAGCCAGCACCTGGGCATTCGACCTCCCAACTGCCGGTAGGATCCCAGCGAACTTTTCCCCGGTTTTATCCGTTTCATCCGCGGCACGCGATGTGATGGAAAAACGCCTCGCGTGTTTCCACGCGTGCTAAAAGTACACGTGCTTTTTCTCTCCATTTGCAGTGCCGATCACGGAACTAAGTGTCGTGGGAAGTATATGAAAAAAATAGTGGGAGGAAGGGGAGGAAGTGGCGGGAAGGGTTGTGGTGATGGGGTGGAGGGAGGAGGTAGTGGAGGGAGGAGGGTCATCGGTGGAGGAAGGCGCGTGTCTTAGAGATGTGCGTGTTGTGTGTGAAGTTATGACGTGAAGTATATAAGGAAGGATGTACCGCCGGGTGCGTGCGATTTGGCCTCTGTTTTCGTCACTTTCTTTCTTGTTGGTCACGTTAACTGCATTCCCGAATTTCATTGATTGGTCATTCTACTACGGAACATTTTAAGGTTTAATGGACCACCCAGTGATAAGTAAGAGAGCAATCGACTGAAATACCATGAAAATCTTTACTTAAGTAATATTCAGTTTTATATTATCATAATGTAAATTATCTTTTATTTGTAAACGTTAACGAATATACTGCGACGTGAACATTCCATATAAGTTAGCAAGCTCATGTTCTACGTTACGATGTCATATAATTTTCCCTGCTAAAGAATGCTATTGCCGATTCATATTTTCAATCCGTGTGTCATCGAAAGGGAATCATAATTGAAATTTAACCGTACATCTGGCACTATTTTACGCATCACATTCATTTGAGTTGATGTTAAATCAACTGAAACAATTCCCGTGATATTTAGTGGAATTCATCTATGTTAAAAACAAAGAAGAATGTACTCCGTTACAGTCTTAACTTTGGCGCACTTATTTTATAGATTAGTCAGCACGAGAGAGCGCTATACATAACAATTAGTTGGAATTAAATTTAGCAGTGCTCTGGAAGTCCGTAAACGATAAGAATAGGCTGTAGCCTTACCTCAAGTTTAAGCTATAGGTCACAGAAGCAGCTACAGTGAAAACGGAAATGCGGTTATGTATCTGAATCGACTAGAAACCCGATTGATTCCATTATTTAGATTCACTTAGCAGTAAAAATAACTCGGTTAATACATAATAATAAAAAA